>JABUQX010026910.1:15000-25000 GCA_015478945.1 Trachelipus rathkii
GGTTGTGCCCAAGTATATTCTTATTTTATAAATTAAAATAGTACCTTTTAAGGAATAATATTGCAAATATAATATTAATGACTTTTTTATGTTTGTGTTTATTTAAAAAATATTCATTTCCATTTTCAAGTAAGTATTACAAAGTTTAGCTACTAAGCTTTTATGTTTTAACAATGATCTACAATTTAAACAAGATATTCTTTACTAAGTACAATATAAAGAATAAAAAAATAATGAAGAAGAAGACCTCAATTAATCCACCGAAAGTTTTTTAAAATAAAAAACGCTATTACTCCAACATGACATAATAAAAAACTCCTTTAAGATAGATATCATCCAATACTCAAATTTCAAAAATTCACAAATCGTGATGCAAAAACATTAAGCTTTCACACCTAGTATCTGGCGAGAGGACCTGTTCTTTTGAGGGGTGTTTACATTCCCTACCCTACACTAAAATAAATAACGCTCTCTCTCCTTCAACTGATGAAGGAGGTGCTGATAATTATTTGCCTGCAAGCACTGGTAATAATGAAAACCTTGGCCCATTTCATGCCACCGCATGAAAAGATTCTCTTCTGTAGGCAGCATCTCAATGTTTTCGTAGACCTCATCTCCCTCTTTCCACTAGACCCTGCAAATTTGAATTATCTTTGCCCCTTGATGACTGTCTCTTCAGTTTTTATCGATGGGGTTCCTTGGTGATATTCCTTTGAAGGTGAATGAGATTGTCAAATGCAATTTTTTTGCCTTATCAAAGCTAACATATCAAATCCTGAACTAAAGTAGGTTTTATTTGCTGAAAAGCCACCATCGTCACTATCACAGCAGTGCTGTTGCCAGGGGTTACAGATAAGGCGGCTTTCCACTTCTCTGTCTAATTTTTTTTTTGTCAAGCGAGCAACCTCCTCGGTTATGCTATTTTATTGCATTCTAGAAGTGGGTTCAACACACGTCGGAGGTGCCATTCTTGTGGGGTTCAGCCAAGCTTAAGGAATTCCTTATTAGGAAACCTTTATTTATTTTTTTTACAGTTGTTCACCGCCGCACACAGGGCAGCACCCTATTCAACCGGAATGGGTGGTTGAACGCTCAAAAAACCATCTAACGCAATTACGCAGATGAGCACAGAACGCAGGCTTTAAAGTGAGGGAAATAAAATTGAGTAGGAAACAAAGATGATGGAAGAGAATTCCAACAGAACAGAGGTGGCCGGGAAAGGAAAGAATCACCGTGCAGCGAACCCAGTACTGGAGGTTACTAAACCATCCACACAAAAAACTCATGTGCCCGACACATCGCACCCTGGTGCTACAGGGCGTCGAAAGGTGGGCGGTACGCCGAGGGATAGTTTCCCTCGAGCCTTGCCTCTAACAAGTACTATAGAAAAGGGAATAAAGCATACCAAACATCGCGCCGGCAAATATACAGGATCAAGGTGAACTGAAAGTACAGGACAGTTTATAAGTCTATTTGGCCTTTGACTCGACCCTATTCAAAAGCCGGATGAAACCAGACGCCCCCGCCCCCACAGATATGAGCAAGCAGTACTCCATACAAGGGCGGATGAGACCCTTGATTAGTTGGGAGTAACTGAGAAAAGGGAAAAAAAAGTTCCGCAGTCTAAAACAGAACTCCCAGTTTCTTTGAGGCCGCCTAGCAACCCACTGTGATTTGAGGCTTTCAAAAACATTTTTTTTGTTTATGTTACGGCCAAGGATGTTTTATTGTCAACAGGAGAAGACGAGAGAACCGTCGATAAAAAAAGTTAAGTGTTTTAAGAAAAAGAGAGAGATTTGTAGAAGTTGGGTTTTTAAAGAATTAAATTTCCACAACTTGAGAACGACCCCAACCCTGAAATTCTATCCAGATAAGCCGAGAATCGAATCGGAAAGATTAAGACCAGAGGCAATTCTAGAAGTAACAGAGGGGAATAGAATTGAAATGAGTTTGAAGAATTAAAGGTCGAGTCCATCGGCATATGAGGGAATAGAGTTAGATGTGCAGGTGAGAAGATCATTGATGAAAAGCAGGAATAAAAGTAGGAGAGATAAACAGAACCCTGAGGAACACCACTCTTCGACAGAAAAAAAGAATTCGCCCATCAACAACAGCCGACTGAGCGATTTGAAAGAAAAGCTAGACATAAGTAAAAGAGAAGAAGAAGGAAACCCAAAGGAGGGGCGTTGGAGAGCAGTGCCGCGTGCCAACATACCCGGTCAAATGCTTGGATATGTCAAGCCGCCACCAACAAGTCTTCCGTGTGCCTAAGGGCGGAAAAACCATAAAATCTGTTAATAGGAAAAGTATATCCGCCAGTAGATCTCGAGACTGAAAGCCGTACTGGCATCAGAAAGAAGGGAAAGAGATTCCAGATATCCTACAGAAGGTTGGAAAAGTTTGAAGAAGGGTTTTTCAAAGACTTAGAAAGAAATACAATTGAGGCTCTAGGGCGATCGTTAGAAGGATCAGAGCAGGATCATTTTTTCGGAATAGGTTGGACATTGCGCGCTTCCCAACACTGAGGGAAAGTTGCTAGTATGGAGGCATAGAGAATATAGTTGACGAACGAGGGTGGGGTAAGCACGGAAGCACACTTCCTCAAAAACTCGGAGAGGAATGCCACCGGGCCACCCGCTTTCCTAAACGTTCATAGATTTTCAGGAGCTCATGCACCCCATCAAATGAAATGACAGATAAAGGCATAGAACACCTGAGAGGAAAAGGAGGAGGAAGAGGAATACCGGAATCGTCCAGGGCCCTGATTAGAGGAAAATAGGAGGCCAAAGATATGATTGGCCTTTTCAGTTTGAGTATTAACAACAGAATCATCAGAGGCGACAATAAGAGGAGGAGAAATGATGATTTACAGAAGGTTGTTTAGAGATGTTTTGGACAAAGGGGCCGAGAGATTTGTCAGTAGAGAACCAAGGGGGCAGCGCATTCCGTTTAATGGAAAATCCGCTTTTGCTCGTCGACGAGTATCCCTGCAACGATTTTCCAGCTGAATGAAAAATTGGCAAGAGTGATAGGAGCACGAGAATTTTCCACTCCCGATAAGCATTGTCTCTGCCTGAAAGGCCAGGGAACAGCACGAATCGACCATGGATTTTGAGGGGAAAAAGATTTAATCGAAGAAGGAATGCCTGCTCATCCCATTAACAATTACAGTTCCTTTAATGCAGATTCTTGAAAGCGTCTTAAAGAGTAAAGCAGTCACTTCAATTAATAGTTAGCCGTAGGAAGCAACGCAGTGCCCCCAAATCGGCCGATCAAAGTGCCAAGAAAAACCCGCATAGGGCAGGATGGAGATGTGGAGAAGAAAGTATTAAAATTAAGTGATATAAGGTTGTGGTCAGATTTACGAATAGGTAGGACAGAAGGTGGTGTATTTATAGAGAGAAGGACTACTGGTGAAACATAGGTCAGTGTGTTCAAGAATCGTTTGGGACGATCCGGAATGTGTGTTAGGTTATTTAATCAGTTGCTCCAGACGTTGAGAATACTGAATGATTCGGCTTCATCCCAACTAAATCAGTACGAGAGAAATCCAACAATTCAGTTTTGTGTACACATTGAACTCCCCTAAATAGAGGACCTCAGTATTTGATGAGAAGATATAACGTCTCGTGAGAAGTAGTAACGTAATCAAAAAAAGGCATGAACATCTGTTCTATAGAGAACAGTAGCAGAAAGCAAAAGATTATTGTATAGAATGGAAGAAAGATTATTAAGCCAACCCCAGAACGACTCGAAGTAGGAGATTCCGAGAATTCCCTCGAGACGTGTTTATAGGATGTTTTATATTTACATTAGGCACATACTCCACCCGTTAGACGAAATTATAAAATAAGTTATTGTTGGATATATTAAACGAGTTGAAGATGAATTCTTAGCCATCTGGGTTTCAGACAAGAGCATAAAATTAAGGTTTAGAGTTAAGAGAGGTTAGTATTCCATGGATGCAGAGTTAGAGTGCAACCATTGATGTGGTAAAGTCAAAGAAAGCCACGCTGTGCCAAAATCTGCTATCATCACGCACAGCGTTGAATCCGCCGCATCACCAAAAAAAAAAAAAAACAAGAAAAAAAAAAAGAACAGAAACAGATAGACAAAAAACCAAAGGAGAAATGCGGAAACTTTATTCGTACGCTAAAAACCTAAATTTTTAAAACGTTAAAATAATACTAATATAATAATAATATAAATCATAATAATGGCTGTCCAATAGGTTTTTAATTTTTACGCTAAAGACCAAGTTGGAGAAACGCTAAAATCTAAGTTAAAAAGGAAATCGGGGAAAAAAAAAACATAACTTGTACTAGCTATCTATATCGAACAAGATTTATTATTGAATCTAAAAATTTCTCATAATTTTTCACCCAATCCAAAAAGTAAGAAGTATCGGCTAAGTATCGGCCATTTTAACCCGATACCGATACCCGATACCATCAAAATGGCCGATACTACCGACACCGATACCGAACTGATCTATCGGTCATCCCTAATATATATAGCTAATATTTATATATATAATATATATATATATATATATATATATATATATATATATATATATATATATATATATATATATATATATATTATATATATATTTATATATATATAATATATATATCTCATATTATATATATATATTATATATATATATATATATATACTATATATATATATATATATATATATCCCACCTGAGGATCATGTTCATAAGAGTTGTATTCTAAGTCTAATTCTTCATCTTTAATTTCAATTTCCGATTTCACATCCATTTTAAAAATAAATTTTAATAAAAATATATTCCAAATTATTAATTCCCTGTAAACAAAGGAAAAAAAAATCTTGATACATTATAATTAATATAACATAGAATGGAAATGTAATCCAAAGTCTTCAGAATGTATTTATTAAATATTTTACTTTTTTTATATTGAGTATTGCAGGAAATTTTTAAAATTATAATGAAAGAAATGGAGGGAGATTCCACTTCAACTAATCAAAATTTGAACTAGTAGTGGCTAGTGCCAAAGTACTTTGCTAGTGCTCTATTAACGCTTTCAAAGTTTTTGTGACTCGCTCTAACTATTTTTTAGTGATGAAATTACTTCATGAAATGATTTTATTAAATATTTTTAAAAAAAATTTAATAAATAAATAAAAAAAGTTGATATTTTTGGATTTATAATGTAGCATTAAAAAATATTTTTGAATAAATATTTATATAACATTAAATTAAATAAGCCTAAGCTTGACGATGATAAAAATTAAAGTTCCAGTGAAACACTTTCAATTTCTACTCTTTAGAAACTATGAACAAAAAATCAGCGTAAATGATAATAATAACAAGCCAAACAAACATCTGAAAATGACTTATTCTACAATAAAAAATCAAAAAACCCTAAAAGTTTTGACTATGAAAAGACAATGCCTATCACCAAAAATGGAAGTACTATTTGATATCATACAGTAATAAAATCATTAGACCATCCATATTTCACTTAAAAGTGATATATATATATATATATTATATATATATATATATATATAAATATATATATATATATATATATAAATATATATATATATATATATATATATATATATATATATATTTTGAATGCATGGAACACAAACATTTACCTATAGGGGGCTCCACCCTCCCATCCATGAGTGATGTGTTTACTATTTCACTACATATCAATATTTATTGAATACCAATTTTGTATCCATATATGTCTATTGATATATCAATATAAAAAATGGCATGCTCCATATACAATAAGAGGTACGTTAAATTTTTAGGTTTATGGTAATTTTATTATACAAAATTGTTTTTCCTAAATTCATCAGCCTTTCTCTAGTGTATATTTATTTTGTTACTCTTGGTTTTGGTAATAGTAGTGCAGAGGGGTCACCCCCGATTTTTATGAAAATCACAGAAAATACTTTAAAAAAAAATAATGGTAATAGTAGCGCAGAGTGACTTCACACCCGATTTTTATAAAAATCAATCTATACTCTAAAAAAAATAATAATGAAAAATAAAAAAACAAATGTGGCAGTCTCTTTAGAAAATAAAGTTATGGCCCCTCAAAGTTGTTAAAACTCCCATAGGATTTTCTTATAAAAAAAAAAATTAAAATTAAACACTAATATATATATATATATATATAATATATATAAATATATATATATATATATATATATATATATATATATATATATATATATATATATATATTATATATATGATAAAAATAGATATAGGATTTAACGGTAATTGTTACCCAGAGGGTTGTCAACCCCCGATTTTTTATGAAAACAATCACAGGATATACTCTAAAAAAATCAAATAAAGAATAGTGAAAACGAAAATCGTCGCTTCTCCTTAGGAAAAAAAGTTACAGCCTCTCAAAGTTAGAAAACCCCATAGGATTTGTTATTAAAAAAAAAAAAAAATTTTTTTTTTTTTTTCGAAATCACATGACATACTCTAAAAAAAATAATAGTAATGAATAGTGAAAACGAAAATCGGCAGTCTCTTTAGGAAAAAAAAGTTACAAGCTCTCTCAAAGTTTTAAAATTTTCCCATAGACTCTTATAATAAAAAAAATTAGTGGGCCCCGTGCTCGTTTTAGGGCCATCCTGTTCAGGTTATGATAAGATTTGTTAAATTCTACATAGATTATTCTCTGTGAATACCTAACAAAACTTATCATAACCTGACTTAGAGGGCCTGAAATGAGACCTAACCTGGATCGATCATAAATGAAAAGTCATGGGATTTTAAACAACTTTGAGAGGCTTGTAACTTTTTTTTCCTAAAGAGAGCGACAATTTTCCTTTTTCACTATCCTTCATTATTTTTTTTTTTAGAGTAATATCCTGTGATTTCATAAAAATCGGGGGTGACAACTCTGTACAATTAACCATATATATTATATAATATATATATATATATTATAATATATATAATATTATAATATATATATATATATATTTTTAATAGATATATTATATATATAATATATATATTATATATTATATATTTAATATAAATATTTATATACTCTAAAAAAAAATAATAATGAAGCATAAAAAAAAATGAAAATGATTTAAGTCTTTAGGAAAAAAAGTTACAAATCTCAAAGTTCAAAATTTTCCCATCAGGCTTTCTAATAAAAAACATATTAGTGGGCCTCTCCTGCTCGCCTTTAAGGCCATCATGCCTCAGGTTATGACTAAGATTTGGTTAAGTATACATAGATTTTCTCTGTGTATCTAGAAAAACAGGTAATAGTTTAGCTGAGGTGAATAAACTTTAGTAAACTATTGTATTAAAACTATAAACTTTTAATTTACAGAAGTGGTCTCAAAAAATTCTTTGAAGTTTTTTTTACCGATTAGCGTATATTATAAATGCATATTTTTACCTTACCTTGTTACCTTGTTGAATTTTCCATGCTCCTCATCAACTAGGATATTGGCAGTGCAAAATAACGTTTAATTTTATTCATTCACATATAGAGTTGAAAAAAAAATAAAAAATTCACTGTATCAAAACAAACACTGCACTTTTATATAGTGGAGAATACTTGACACTCCCTCAAAAAATGAAGAATATAATTTCCAGGAAACAAAGATGAGAGTAAAGTATTTATATCAAATGATACCTTCAATTCTTGACACCTCAGTCTCAAATATGCTCTTTGTCGCTTAAATAATGGGCAAGTCATAAATATATGCAGAACACTTAGTTTAACATTACAAAGTGAACACAATTTTAAAGATGATTTTTCAAAATAATGTAGATTCTCAAATAAAGGTGCTCCAAGGCGTAAACGTGACAAGACCACTTGTTTCCTTCTCTTTAACCTTGTATGTAAACTCCAAGTCCTGAATCAATTGGTTTTGATTGCCTCGGGAAGCCATCCCTACACTGTTTCCACTGCCTCTGCCATATATTGACTATGCATATTCGATAAACTACAATTTTTGAATTCTGATAAAGAAATGCCTATATCAAACTGGCAAGTCCAAAAACAGCAGTAAATTCTTTGGCCGCTAGATCCACATGCTTCATGTTGGGTATGCCCCACATGCCCCGGAACTCCAAATTAATAATCACACCTCCTCAATTTCAAATGTGCCAAAAGATTCCTTGATCTTAGAATTTAAATACAGTGTTGTAGAACAATTGTTTAAAGCCTGAAAACTGAATAGAATCAGTAAAAGATAGCCATTTAGAGTGTGGTCGAGACGAAACTGAAGTAAAGATTATATATCGCATACGCCTCTGCTGGTAAATACTGAACTATTTCCGGCAACAGATAACTGAAAACAACATGTTCATTAACCTACAGAAATGCACACCCAAAAACATTATCAACTCTTGGAGCCATCCGTAAAAACATGATATTATAAGTTTTGTAAACTGTAAAAGACTTATCTTTTCCATAAACACAGATCTTATACCTCTTGAGTGTGTTACATTTTTCCATAAGTTTACAAAAGTATTATCAAAGTCTAAATTTGCACAAGTATCATCATGCAGCAGAGGAAACTGTGCCAACTTCTGAACTGGAAGATTATATTCAAGCAGGAAGCATTTCAATCTACCAACACATGGTAACTGATAAGGTCTTGTTTTAAAAAACTCATATATATAGTAATCTTTATAAAATTTACTCACTGGGTGATCATACTTACAAATCCTACTACCCATATAGTTTAGTCCTAATAATTTACGTCTTATAGGTAAAGGCATGATATGGGCTTCGGCCTCCAAAAAATCAACTCTGGTACATTTCAATGCCCCCACTGCTTGTCTTATACCCTGATATTGAAGTCGATCCAATTTCAAGGAATTACTCTCTGATAATGAGTCGTAAATGAAACACCCATAATCT
This sequence comes from Trachelipus rathkii, assembly GCA_015478945.1. NCBI lineage: Eukaryota > Metazoa > Arthropoda > Malacostraca > Isopoda > Trachelipodidae > Trachelipus > Trachelipus rathkii. The sequence goes on from JABUQX010026910.1 coordinate 23,928, forward strand.
ATTTTAGCTCTTACGATTACTTTATAGAGATACAATAATAAATCTCTGTCAACACCACTAACATTACTACTAATATATCTTAATAACAATAAGGCCTTTTCACCTCTTTGTAACAAGTCATTGACATGACACTTCCATGTTAATTTACTATCAAAGTTCAGTCCTAAAAACTTATGGGCATGTGTATATTGAATAGAAGAACCACAAAAGGAAAACAATGGGGGAGGATCATAGGGTCTTCTCGTAAATATTATAGCTTTTGTTTTATCAGTGGAAAAATTTAAGCCCCACTCCTCAGACCATTGAGAAACTTCTCCAAGGGCATCCTGCATTCTATCAAGAGCCGTATATAAATTTGGATCCGAAACCCACAATGCACAATCATCTGCATATAAAGAAAAGTGAATATCTGATCCACAATTTTGAAAAATATCATTGATCATCAGGGAAAATAAGCATGGACTTAATACACTACCCTGTGGTACACCAAACTCCATATGAAATAATTCCGATCGTGCATTTCCTATCTGTACCTGAATTTTCCGATTTTGCAAAAAGTTTTTGATAAAATTTGGGAGATTTCCTCTCAGTCCCAAATTATATAGTTTAAGTAAAAGTCCATGGATCCAAACCGTATCATATGCCTTCTGAATATCCAGAAAAACAGCCACCATATATTCATTTTTTATAAAAGCTTCTTGAATACTGCATTCTAAAAACAAAAGATTATCCGCAGTAGAAAAATTCTTCCTAAAACCACTCTGGTAAGGTGAAAGTACATTATGTTCTTTTAAAAATATCATTAGTCTTTGTAAAATCAATTTTTCCAATAATTTGCACAAGCAACTTGTTAATGCAATTGGCCGGTAGGATGATGGATCAGTGTGCAGTTTGCCTGGTTTAAGAATGGGTACCAGCAATGATATTTGCCATTCTTCCGGAAAACTTCCTGTTTGCCATATATGATTAAAGAACTTCAAAATAATGTCTCTATTGTGTTCTGTAAGATGCTGGAGAAAAGGATAGATAACCATGTCCCTCCCAGGAGAAGTGTTTTTCTTAATTTGTGATAT
>JABUQX010026910.1:30000-45000 GCA_015478945.1 Trachelipus rathkii
AGATCTAGCAAATGTTCTATACCTTGGTTGAGGCCATAATTTGATATTGAAAACTAGTTGAGCAAAAAAAACTCCACTGGGGCAAAACTTTTATCTATCGTAGATCTTCTACCGTTGTCAGTTGTGTTCCTCTTCGGAATAGCTCCTGGCAACAAAGAAGCTCTCCACCTTGGAACCTAAAGCAGAGACAGGAATTAATACAAATTCCTATTCCTCAATAGTGTAAAAAAATAAATCCTGTTTTCTCTTCTATCGTTAGAAACACTCGTGACAGATTACAAAAAATAAACTATTTACCCTTTTATAAGGGTGGAACGGCTTGTCGTTCTTTCGTTGATATTTTTCTTTAAATTTGATATATCCTTTCGGTTCTTCCAAAAATTGTGGAATAACGTTGACAAAATTAATCTATACGGAGAAACTTGACACAAAAATCTCCAACCTTTTAAGGTATAATCTCCTCCAGATGATATATTCAAAAATTATGAATCTTCAGGTCTGTGGGAAGGAGAGAAATAAGAAGGATGATTAATCCGTCTCATTCCTCCCCACCCGTCAATCCATGTATTGACACCATAAAGCACAAAGCACATGTGTCACCCCACCAAAACAAAACAAAAACAATACTTTTTTTTCTTCTTTTGAAATCCCTTTCTCTTGAGGTACCATTCCTATACCTCTTCTCTTGGTCATATAATTTCATAAAAAAAATCTTTCTTTCTCTACTCTTTTCTCGAGTACGGTATTGTAGAAATCCAAAACAAAACTATTCTTTAAAAAAAATCAAAAACAAAATAATACTTTAATTAAAAATCATTATTACACCCCATCTACTGATCGCACAGCTGGCGAACCCGCTGTTTTATTTCGTTCAGTGACATTTCCTGTCCAAAAGCCACTAAATACCCCTGCATATTCTGAATATATCGCTGAAACAATCCATCCCAATCAGGCTGTGACGGTAACCTTTCCACTGTGGGGACAATACTTGGAATTGGTAATTCCGCTGATGTACCCGGCACCAGTTCCTGCCTCTGATATGGTGCTGATCTATCTCTCCTCCGCACGGACCTACTACGCCTTGGCTGTGTTGTTACTATGGCCGGGGCCATATCCACCATACCCAGATCCACGTCCCCGAATGTTATGGGGGAATAGTTGCTAGTTCGGCGTTCGGACTCCACCGGGGTTTCCTCTCGCCGAACATCAGGACCGGATTGTGGATTCACTGATGCACCTTCAACTTCACTCACTACTTCTACTTCTTCTACTACCTCTTCTACTTCTTCCACTTCTTCTACCTCCACTTGAGCACTAACGACCTCTTCAATTTCCATTGGAACTCTGACTACTTCTACCTCTACTGGTACACTAACTACTTCTACCCCTACTGGAGCACTGCCCCTCTGTAACCCTCTAGCATTTTCAACTCTAGAAACCACTGCGTCTCTGGTGGGAGCCTGGTTTCGTGGACTATCCATGAATACTTCAGCCCCTCTCAACTTTCGGAAATATTGCCTACAAAGGTCTCTGTTGGATGGAGCCCGTCTCGCAAGAAACCCTGATCTCCAAGCGTATATATTCCGAATTCAAAAATTTTCTGATATTCTCCTTCTGATCATCCCCCAAGTCAGAGGCAGCATATATGACTGGATAAGAGGCCTTGTTGTGCCACTGGATCTCAGCCTTCCTCAAGGTTCGTATTTGCAGGTGCATCCTCCTCGCCTGCATGTGCAACACCCGATCAGCATATTCAGGAGCCTGGTTATAGTAGTCTTGCAATCCCCGAGGAAAACTAGCCACCCTTACTTTGTTATCAATTAAACGATGATCTACAAGAGGGTGGAAATGGCCAGTATAAGCTCGGCATGGTTTGGATCATAATATCTACGTCACACCTTCAGAGGACATATGACGAGAACCGCTACCCAGCAAAAAAACCTCGTACGGAAAAATGGAGGTTTACCCAGTGTATTCACTCATTAATATGCCGGTCACCCCTGATGGGAATTTGGGTAACGAATTCGAGGGATAGGCCTCAAGGATAATAATGAAGACCAGCATATGGGTATACCATATACTGATTTTTTCAAAAAAAATTGAATTTATGCCGGCTAGTATGAAGTACTTCTCAGATTACGCCCAAAGCGGTAATAAGATTTAAAACACCACGGTGTCACCCTAGGTAACAAAATCCTCAGGGGTAGAACGCCTCTTCCCATATGCCCTCACCCACGATGGTGTGCCGATTACCCAGGATCTGAAAAAAAAAAAAAAAAATAAAAATAATTTATATAATTATACTTGATTTATAACTTTTATTTGAAAATTTATTACCTCCTACATTTATTTATTGCGTTTTTTGTGCTGGTCATTAACGGGTTCCCCACCCGCCAAAAAAAATTGCTTATTTTAAATTTTTGCTTTATTGATTTTATTTAAAGAAAAAAATTTCTTTTATTGATATATTTCTATCAGGATATTTATATTTAAGATTACAAATTATTTTTATGTTTCATTTCAATTGTTCCTTTTTTTCCTTTTCAACTACCAACTTTTCTTTTCCCACTTTCTTACTTTTGTCATATCTCATTGAAAAATTTAATTACGTTTTTTTTTTCTCGAACTACTAACTTTTCTTTTCTAGCTTTTTTTTTTTTTTTTTTTTTTTTTTTTTTTTTTTTTTTTTTTTTTTTTTTTTTTTTTTTTTTTTTTTTTTTTTATTTCCGCCGACGCTCTATTAAATAAGGGAACACAATTGGCAACTCTTGACAAGTCCCTCGCGATCGTGTATACGGTCGATTTTCCCTTATGGGATCTCTCACTGGATTCTCTTCAACCTCAAACCCCTCAAAGGATAACTCACTTTCAAGAATTTGTTCTTCTGCTTCTGTAATCGGCAAGCCGATCACAGGCGTCGAATAAACTTGCACACGGTTTTCAAATGTTTTATCTGTGGGAAGAGAATCTCTTAACCCCACAGGGGGAGCTTGTGTTGACTCCCAGCGCCAGTACGCTTCTTCTATTAAGTCCGAGGAGTCCCACAATAAATATTCATTAACCTCCTCCTCTTCTTCATTTTTTTCTATACTCTCCACTTCTTCATAAATCTCCTCCACGTCCAGATAAAATGATTTCTCCAATGATTTGTCCCCACATGCTTTTATACTCAAATTTATCCTTTCCTGTGCTTTTACTAGTCTTTCAAATTTTTCTTTAATCCTTTTCAATTTTTTCTCATCTATGGTGAAACCCTCAAACAAAGAGTCATCATCATCTTCATCTTCAATATTCTCATCATCCCCTTCTACTTCCGGCAAGGGCACCTCTTCTTTCCCATCGGCTATAACCTCATCTATTACTTCCTCTTGTTCTTCTCTTTCCTCATTCATGGCATACCTCTGAAACACAGGATCGCTCAATAAATAATCAGGAGGCATTTTCCATAACCTCAACTGTTTATGATGTGCCTTATATTGTTTACCGTCCCCTGTGGATTTTATCACATAAGTAACCCGGTTATCATTTACCTGTATTATCTCATAAGGTCCTCTATATCTAGGATGGAATTTATTTTGTGTCAAATTTCCAGGCAAATGAGCTTTCAATCCTACCATTTGATGTATTTCATAAGGGACAAACCTATCATGACTATCCTTCCAACACTCCTCCTCAGTGGGCAAAGGCAATCCAGTGTGCAATTCGTGCGCTCTTTTTAATATGTTTTCACAGGGCGTGATATGGGTCTCTGAATGAGTGGTATGATTGTATACCAGCAATACCTGCGACAATTCCTCATCCCATTTATTAGACTTTTTAATAGACATCCTCAAATACTGACTGAGGGTGCGGTTTACTCGCTCTACAGCTCCGTTAGATGATGGTGTATATGGCGTGGTTAACACGTGTTTAATTTGTTGTATCTTAAGGAATTCCTCAAATTCTGGCCCTATGAACTCTCTTCCATTATCGGTTAACAGGCGCTCTGGTAGCTTTGGAAGGAATGGCAATATACGATGTTGTACTGCTTTCGTTACATTTATGCACTGCTTATTTCTTATGGGAATAGCAGCTACCCATTTTGTAAAATGATCTACCATTACAAGAGCGTAATTATTTCCTTGAGTGGAACACAGAAACTGGATCAAATCCATCGCTACCAATTCGAATGGTCTGGAAGTTACTATTTTTAATGTAGGTGGGACATACAGTATGTTAGAGATCTTAAACGCCTGACATTTATAACACGTTGTTGTGATATCGGAACATATGGCAGTAATTTTTGGGTGCCATATACAAGTTATGAGCAATGAGTGCAATTTAGTTTTCCCAATGTGAGCAAACATCCAGTGTGTTTTAATAGCCACCTGTGTTAAATATTGTTGCGGAACGATTAGAGCAAATTCCCCAGTAGCAAATTCCCTATATAAACGATCGTTTCTTAAATAAATATATCTACTTACTCGCGCAAAAGGTTTTAAAGGCCCATTAAATGGCAAATTCCTAACTATGGCTCTTTTCAGCCGCCTCAACGTTGGATCCGAATTTTGCAGCACTAGAATATTATCATGTTCAATCTCTAAAGGATCCACTATATCCTCTGAATCCATTACGATATGGTGTATCCGGGGATCCCGGATTTCTTCTACCACCTCCCCACCGGTGTTTTGGGGATTGGTTGATTTTTCTTTGACGACCGTCGTTGAACCACTAGGGGAAGCACTTGCCTCCTCCATGGACTCATCTAACAGCATCCACTCCTGGAAACCCATTGACATTACATTGACGCTCGCTGTTTCTTTCTCAATGCCCGCCAGAAACCTTATTGGTACGAGGGGTACTAAGAGATTATAATGAACTCCCCCACAACACAACAGATGACAAATATCTTTCTCTGATCCTATCCCAAACTTCAAAGGTTGAGTATCTCCATAATACACAAATACTTGTAGATGGTGTAACTTTGTAAACGCCAGTATTGCTTGAGTGAGAGGAAACTGTCCAGCCTGTTTCATTAATTGTAGCCTCTTTGTAATTTGCCTGTCATCTTTCCCGGTGGGTAAACCATATGTTGATCGATTGTCGATCATCTCTTGGACAATCTCCTGTCTTAACTTTAAATGATGGTCCAAGGACCCATACAACCCCATCGACAATGCTTGAAAAAGCGAATCACCCCCACCAGGAATCTTTACTTCAGAAAATCCTCCAGGGATGGTATTTGAAAGAATTTCTTCGGACTCCACGAAGGCTCCCCCCATTGGTGATCGTGACAACGCGTCAGCTACTTTATTTTCCTTCCCTGGGATGTATCTCAACTCGTAATCGATGTCATTTATTTCTTCCAAAGTGCGGGCTACCCGAGCATTCACCAATGGCATACTATGTAGAAACAGTAATGGTTGATGGTCAGTAAAAATAACTACTTTGATTCCATAAAGAAAAGGTTTCAAAGCTCTCACAGCCCATCGTATGGCGGCTACCTCTTTCTCAGTTGTGCTATAGCGCTGTTCTGCTTTATTAAAGGTTGTGGAGATATAAGCTATAGGGCGTTTCACATCAGATTGGGTCTGCGCAAGACACGCTCCTGCCCCGATATCAGAGGCATCTACATATAACAATAAAGGCGGGGGGGGGGCATTTTCTTTTACATATAACAATAAAGGCTTTGCTTGTTCTGAACGATCGGGATACGATAAGACCTGTGGTGATGTTAATTCTTGTTTTAGAGCTTCGAAAGCCTTTTGACATGATTCCGTCCATTTCAAGGTTTTAGCACTCAATAGTTCGAAAAGGGGTTTGGCAATCTCTGAGCAATGGGCGATGTGGCGCCTGTAAAAGTTCACCATGCCCAGAAACTGCCTCAACTTACGGACGGTCGTCGGAACTGGAAATTGCATGATGCCTTGCAAATTTGAATCCAGTGGAACCATGCCTTTTTCAGAAACCTGGTGTCCTAAGTACTGTACTTCTTTCCTAAGGAGAAATGTCTTCGCCGGTTTGATTTTAAATCCAGTTTCTTTAAATGCTGACAAAACTTTTTCGAGGACTTCTAGATGTTTTTCAAATGTTTCACTGAGGATAAGGACATCATCCAGATATACCATGCATTCGTTCCATGGAATATGTGCCAGAGCATATCTCATCCCACGTTGGAAAGTGGCCGGTCCATTCTTTACACCAAACGGCATCCGCAAAAACTCCCAGTGAGACAAGGGAGTGGTAAAAGCTGTCTTTTCAATACTAGTCTCCTCCATCTCTACCTGGTAGTATCCTTTGATCAAATCTATGGTGGTAAAATATTTCATTCCTTTTAAACTAAACAGCATGTCAATCAGATTCGGGATTGGAAAACTATCTCCTTTAGTGATTTTATTTAATTCTCTGTAATCTATACACAATCTGATTGACCCATCCTTCTTTCTTATCGGCACCACTGGGGCTGAATACGGGGACTTGCTCCGCTGGATGATTCCCTCCTCTTCCAACTTTTTACAATTCGCTTCTATTTCTCTGAGAATGGGACCTTGTAATCGTCTGACTGGCACTTGCACAGGATCCTCAGTGAGTGTTTCTATTCTATGCTTGATAACATCGGTGCAGCCCACATCAGAGTCACCCAAACTCAAGACAGATGGATATTTTTCTAATAGCTGAATTAATTTTTCTCGTTGCTCTGTTGTCAATTCTGCTTCTTTGAGGCGAAAAGCTTCACACAAATTTTCAGGTGTCCACTCGGTGTATTCATTTGGACCTTTATCATTTAACTCGACAACTTTTATATTTGGTTCCTGGCTAATTCCTATATCTAATCCTATCTCTATTCCTACTCCTAACTGTCCTAAAATAGTGCCTTTCTTCAACCTCCTTGGGAACTCTCCCTCATTCTTAACTAAAAACATGGCTCTATCGCCCGTAAAACTAACTAAAGCAGGGTCGAATTTTATTGTATTTGGCAATCCCGGACTGGCCTCCACCACAACCGGTTGCTTTAGGGGAACTCTTCCACTCCTCTCTACTTCCACCATCAGGCATCGTCGAGGTTCTATAATCACGGACTCCACTAGGGCACAAGTCTCTTCCTTGGGGTTGCCCTGCCTTACGTCCACGGCGACGGTCTGTACGAAATTCCCGCGTCTAATCACTAACTCTTTACGGTACAGATCCGGCAATAGATGTTCTTGATTTAATATATCAAACCCCAAAACCAAATCGTAATCGGTTAGTTGGTCAGGTACCACAACAAAACGACCCGGCTTCAGGATATAATTTGTAGACAACCTCAAAGCTATTATTACTTCCCCAAGAACAGGAAACCTAACATTCCCCAATCCTGTAACTCCCCGATAAGCGGTAGGCAAAATAGGGCTTTTGTTTTTATCTAATAGGTGGAAACAACTAGCTGAAATAAGACTGACTTCCGCGCCGGTGTCTACAAATGCTGTTAGTGGCTCCATGGGTGGTTGATCCACTAGGGTAACTTGCAAAATTAACGTTTTCTCAGGAGCCTTTATTATATGATAAGTTATCATTGCCCCAGGACACAGTTCTTCGGCATCATTTCCTTCTTCACCCTGTTCCTCTGTTTGCTGTTCCTGATTGACAATCATAGTAATTATTGGGCCGGTCTTTTCACCTTTCTGTTCTTTTCCTTCTTCCTGTGGATTCTGTGGTTCTTCTTTACTAGTCGTTTTTAACAATTGTAGTGGTACTGTCTGATGGATATTTACTGGAAGACTTTCCTGAGACCCTCCAGGATCATCTTCAGTTGAGTTCATTATATTACTTATAGCTTGTTTTATTTCCCTAACTGTTGTTGGCTCTGACATGAGGTCTTCCGTGCCAGAGACTCCCCATTTCCCGGTCTTTGAGGGCAATCCTTACCTAAATGTTCTTCCTGACAGAACGGACAAACTATTCGAGGTGCAGCAACTTGACTCCTACCATTGGGGCAATCTCCTACCAGATGACCCACCTCTTTACACCTCAAACAACGATTTTGCTTCAGATAGCAATCCTCAATCAGGTGACCTCGTTTGCCACAATACATACACTGGGGTCTAGTCCAACACTCACCCATAGTGTGACCCCTTTTCTTGCAATGACTGCAGATGGGTACCTGTGCACCATTTTGGTTTCTTTGCTGATAACTTTGGTAATTTGGCCCCCCTCTCTGTGTATTCCTATACTCCCTCGATGGAATCCCTCTTTGTATGTTGGAAGTTGGCGGTTGATACCCTGTGAATGCTGCTGGAGCCTGTTCTCGATTATTCATTGTTGCACTGGCATTTATACCTGGAGAACAAGCTACTTGGTGCTGGAGTGCTACTTGTGATCTCTGGCAGCAACATAAACCTTCATTATTTCCGTACCTCTGGGGTGCCATCTGAGTGGGCGAGGTCAAGGTGGACATCTGCAACGATTGCGTCAAATCTACTACCTCAACTTGCGGGTTTCCTTTGTTTCCTTTTCCATTAATTTTTCTATATACCTTGTCCACCATGACCACCAGTTGCTCCCATGGAATCAAGGAACCTCTCTGGATCTCCAAACCCATCAAGACGTCCTCCATCCGAGTCGTCACTGCTTCCGGTAAACTTTCCAAAAACTTCTCTCGCACAATAGGCATTTTCTTTACATCATTACCGGGAAAGGTCCTCTGCGCCAGACCCAGCAATCGTAGTGCAAAAAGGGGAATGTCTTCTCCCTCCTGCATGACGGCCTTTGTGAAGCCTGAGGTTTCTGTATTGGCTTTCTTATCCAGTTCTTCCCTAAACCACTGTAAAAGCCGAGATTTTACCAATCCATATTCCGATGCTGTTGCAGCTACTATGTTATAAGCCTCCAGGGCGGACCCTTGGAGGTGGCTACCTAACAATGCAACCATCCCATCCGTTGATCCGGGATATTGGGCAGCACAATACCTTTCAAATCTTTCCAAAAACTGCACCATGGTCTCACCAGTCTCAATTCTATATTTCCCCGGTGGTATCACTTTTCCTGGTTTCCTATCCATTGTCAACGATGCTATCAAAGTGGTCATATTTTCCATCAAATCCTTATTCTGTTGCAATATTCCCTGCAGGGCCTGTGAATCAATGGTCACCACTGTGGGATTTCGAACCGGGGTCGGATTCTCTTCAGATGAATTTGCAGGACCTGCTGGTATTCCATTATTGTTTGGTGGAATGGGGATGTGACCATCCTGAACAATATCTCCTTCTTCTGACTTCTTTTCCACCAAGTCGTTCATTCCATCCGTCATGATGACAACTTAACAATTCAACTTCTGATGACAATTGAGTAATTGGCACGTGGCAGCCGAGCAGAGCGAGCTTTCCCAAAGGAACAACTACGCTCTGCTACCAATTTATGTTAATACCTTTTAACTTGATGAGAGAAAGGAGGTCCTTACTATCCAAGAAAATCCTTTCTTCTCCAGAAGGCTCTCGTTCTCTTCCAGTTGTTCCGAAAATTTGTGACGAGAGTTCTTCCAATAACAGAGTTGTTGTATGTGCAGTGGAAACTCAACTTTTCTTGCTTTTCTTTTAAATTGAAATCCAGTTATGTAACCTTTTCTTTTTGGAATTATTCTGCCTGTTGGACATAAAACTAGGTGGGATTAAACTGCAACCACAGTGGGGCTATATAGACTTTTACTGCCAGTAGTTACTTACCAATGGTCTTGACCCTTTAACACAAAACTTTACCAAAACTCCAACTGCTATCTTTAAAAAAAAACAAAATTCTTTAAAACATGGATTAATAAAATGTATGTGAAACCTTTCATTTATTAGAAATTTAGTATAAAAAATGAGATGTATTTATTTATTTATGCAAGTACATAACGCTTCACGAATATCACGCTTCACGGGTATATACATATATATATATATATATATATATATATATATATATATATATATATATATATATATATATATATATATATATATATATATATATATATATATATATTATATATATTATATAATATCCACATTACAAATACGTAACTCCCTATATACATATAATATATATAGGGAATAAAAACGAATAATATAAAATAAAAATAATATTGATAAATATATGAAAAATAAATGATTATAATATAAAGAATGTATATAAATAATATCCTTTTGAAATTATACTGAAGTATTCTTTCGCCCACCCCTTTCTTTACCCTTTTTTTTTTTTTTTGTAGTATCAGCAAAAAAAATAGTACAAGTATAAATTTTTGTTTTTAGGCTGAAGGCAAAAAAACAAGTTAAACAATAAAGCTCTTCAAGATCTAGCAAATGTTCTATACCTTGGTTGAGGCCATAATTTGATATTGAAAACTAGTTGAGCAAAAAAAACTCCACTGGGGCAAAACTTTTATCTATCGTAGATCTTCTACCGTTGTCAGTTGTGTTCCTCTTCGGAATAGCTCCTGGCAACAAAGAAGCTCTCCACCTTGGAACCTAAAGCAGAGACAGGAATTAATACAAATTCCTATTCCTCAATAGTGTAAAAAAATAAATCCTGTTTTCTCTTCTATCGTTAGAAACACTCGTGACATTACAAAAAATAAACTATTTACCCTTTTATAAGGGTGGAACGGCTTGTCGTTCTTTCGTTGATATTTTTCTTTAAATTTGATATATCCTTTCGGTTCTTCCAAAAATTGTGGAATAACGTTGAGAAAATTAATCTATACGGAGAAACTTGACACAAAAATCTCCAACCTTTTAAGGTATAATCTCCTCCAGATTATATATTCAAAAATTATGAATCTTCAGGTCTGTGGGAAGGAGAGAAATAAGAAGGATGATTAATCCGTCTCAACATAAACAAAAAAATGTCTTGGAAACCTCACATCACAATTGTTGCTAGGGTGGCCTCAAGGAAACTGGGAATTCTGTTTAGACTGCGAGACTTTTTTCCTCTTCTCAGTTACTCCAACTATACAAGTGTCTCATCCGCCCTTTTATGGAATACTGCTCTCATATCTGGGGGGCTCTGGTTTCACCCGGCTTTTGGATAATGTAGAGTCAAAGGCCAAAAGGCTTATAAACTGCCCTGTACTTTTCAAGTTCCTTTGACCCTCTATCTTTGCGGCGTGATGTTGATGATTTATCTCTTTTTCTATAGGTATAGTATGGGCAAGTGCTCGAGGGAACTTTCCACTCGCGTACCACTACCTTTACAACGCCCTCGTAGCACAAAGGGTGCTGTGTCGGCACATGAGTTTTGTGTTGATATTAGTAACTCCAGACTAGTTCGCTGCAGTGCTTCCTTCTTTCCTGCCACATCTGTTCTGCGGAATTCTCTTATTCTTCTGTGTCCTACCCAATTATACCCTCACTTTAAAGAATTGCGGTCTGTGCTCATCTGCGTAATTGCGTTGGGCGGTGACAACTGTAAAAAAAATAAATAATAAATAAAAAGGTTCTAAAAAGGAATTCATTTAAGCGAGCTGAAAACCCCACAGGAATGCATCTCCGACTGGTAACCACTTTGCTAAATGCATTTTAAAATAGCATAACCGAGGAGCCTGCTCGTGTGACAAAAAAAAGATTCACAGAAGTGGAAGCTGCCTTATCAGCAACCCCTGGCAACAGCACTGATAGTGACGATGGTGGCTTTTCAGCAAATAAACCTACTGAAGATGAAGAGGTTTGGATATGTTAGACTTTGATAAGTTCATGGCCGAAATTGCATTGACATCTTATTCACCTTTAAAGGAATCACACCAAGGAACCCCATCGAAAAAAACTGAAGAAGACAGTCATTGAGGAGCAAGATAATTCAAATTTGCAATCTGTGAAAGAGAGATTGAAGCTCTACGAAAACATGAGATGCTGCCTAAAGAAGAGAATCTTTCATGTGGTTGCATGAAAATGGGCCAAGGTTTCATTATTATCAGTGCTTGCCAAGCCAAAATAATTGTCACCCCCTCCCTCATCAGTCAAGACGAGCGTATTTTTAGTGTAGGTGGGAATGTAAACACCCCAAAAAGGAAAAGGAATAGTGAAGTCTAACATATCCAAACCTCTTTCACTGAAAGCTTAATGTTTTTGCATCACAATTTGAGAATTTTTGAATTTGAGTATTGAATGATATCTAACTTTATCTTAAAGGAGTATATTATTATTATGTCATGTTTGTATGTAATAGCGTTTTTTTTATTTTGTATTTCAATGATTAATTGAGGTCTCTTCTTTCATTATTTTTGTTCTTTATATTGTAGCTAAGAATCTTCTTGTAAAATTGTAATCATGTTAAAGCATAAAAAGAGATAGTACTAAAACTTTGTTAATACTACTGGAAAATGAATGGAATATTTCTGAAAAACACAAACATAAAAAGTTATTTAATATATATTGCATTGATTATTACTTAAAGATGACTATTTAATTTAGAAAATAAATTACTTGGAGCACAACCAAATATGAAATAAATGACTAATAGGTTGTTGGTTGTACAGGGATGCAATCCTGAGTGCCAGCAGTCACAAATTGTTCTATCCTTATTAATGTCTATTTATTATATAACTAACAGTATCGTTATATAAAAAAAGAGTATCGTATTGGCCTCTTTCTTATCAGTACATCCCTTATATATATATATACTATTATATATATTTATATAATATATATATTATATATACTATATAATAATAATACTATATATATTTAGATATATATATATTATATATATATATATATATAATTATACTATATAATATATATATATATATATATATATATATATATATATATATATTATATATTATATATTATATATAATATAATATATATATTTCAATTTCGAGGCGACCTGTGAGCAGCCTACTCAAAATTTTTCAACTCGATTCTTTTTTAATATTAAAACAATCACTGCCAAACTGTTACTTTTCAGAGTTAAAAAAAATTTTGTTTTCTTTAATTATAGGCAAACCTGATTTGACGACCGACTCAATTAGCAGTCATTTTTTAAAAAACCCAATTTCAATTACATTAGCAAGTAATAATATAATAATATTAATTAACTAATTGAATTAATCTTATGCTAATTGATCATTCTTTATACCACTTATGTTTAATTACAATTTTCATAAAAAAAATCATGAATTCATTCTTGCATAAGAGTCTGCCAAGACTTCGCTATGAGTCAGGTTCTAGAGCTACTTACAAAAGTTTGCACTCAGCAAGCAGACAAGTTGCTATTTTCGCTATTATGGGAATGTATCGTTGGAGTTAGTAATACGGCTTTCATATTATTTTTTAAATATTAATTTATTACTGATTTTTTTTTGTGTTTTTAATAAAATTGAGGTGTTAGTTTTATAAATACGGTGATATTGAATTCGTATAATATATACTATATGCTATTATATTTATATATATTATATATATATAACTATATATATATTTATATATATATATATATATATATATATATATATAATATATATTATATATATTAATTTAAATATATTTATATATATAATATATAATTAATATATATATTATTATATATTATTATAATATCAAGAGGAGGCGAGATGTGATTGATGGATTGGAAAGTTGTAGTTAAATTAGCGTTTATGGAGGTATAGTCCAAGGGATTGAAATAAGAAGCGTAATAAGTACCCTATGTAAAGGAGTAAGAGAAAAGGGAACTGTAGAAGAATTATAGGGAATTAAGTTATTGGAGTGTTGTAGGAAAGGTATATGCTGGTATTTGGTCGAAAGAGTGCGTCGAGTGACTGAGTGGACTGATTGGTGCATAAGAAACAAGGTGCCGTTTAGGAGAAGGTAAGAGGCAGTGTGTTGGATCAAACTTACATTGAAACAAACATGATTGAGAATAATGAGGAGAAGAAGAATAATTTACGGTATTTAATTTTTTACTGGAATTTACAACAGGCGTATGATAGATTAATAGGAACTTTATGGCAGGTATTTAGTGATATATGTGTTGTGTAGGCTTCTAATGGAAATCAAAAGTATGTTATGACGATATTGAAGCATGTGTAATAATAAATTGCTGTCAATGTTGATTGGCTTAGATAATATGGAGTTGAGGACAGCGTTGTGTTATGTCTCCAGTTGGTTATTCAATTTGATATGGATGGGGTTATGAAGAATTAGAGGTATCGAGGTCGGGATGGCAGGAAATGGTGTTAGAATGACGGAGAATGGAATGAGTGGAGGGTGCCCTACCTATATATGCGGATTGATTTGGTTCTGTGTGGCGAATCTGAAGAGAGTTGAGAGGATTGGTAGAGAATGGCAGGGTATGTAAAAGGAGGGTTTGAAATAAACGTAGATAAGAGTAAGGGTTATGGTGTGTGTGAGACATCCTCAAGTTGAAGTTATGTTAGATGGTGAGCAGCTGGATCAAGTGTCTGAGTTTAAATATTTAGGGTATGGTTGGATGAGAAGGAACGGATGATGCCGAGTGTAGTAGGAAGTGTGAATGGCAAGGAAGGTTACGTTGGTTGCAATAAATCGTTGAGTGAATGTAAAGGACTAAGTCTGAGTGCGCGTAAGTCTTACATGAGTGTAGTTGTTACCTGTGTTATGTCTATGGTAATGAGACTAGTCTGGAATAAAAATAAAGATCTAAAGTTCAATGTTTTCAGATGACAAATCTTGGCATTGCTAGATGTAGAAGAATTAATAAAAGAGGAATGAACGTATTAGAGAGTTGTGTGTGTGAAGAAAGGGTAAATGAGAGAATTAATGAAAGATGTTGAATGTTTGGTCACATGGAAAGGATGAATGTAGTCGGTTGTTTAAGCGGATGATAGTGGAGAGTTTTGGGAACCGACGCTGGAGACGAAAGGAAAGTGATTGAGTCGTGAACGAATGTCTGAAAGAGAGAAATGTGGTTTGCAGAGGCGAGAATAAAGGTGCATTGATAGGAGGAGAATGCGGGGTTTGTAATGGGGGCATGGTTGGCCCACCTGGCCAAGGATGAACCCTTACATTGACGATTTACCATAGTGAG
>JABUQX010026910.1:52500-62500 GCA_015478945.1 Trachelipus rathkii
GTGGCCACAACCATGCCCCCATACAAAACCCCGCCATATCTCTCCATATCATGCACCTTATCTCGCCTCTGCCAAACTGACATTTCTCTCCTTCAGACATTCGTTCACCGACTCAATCCACTTTCTCTCGGTCTCCCAGCCGTCGGTTCCCAAACACTCTCCACTATTACACGCTTAACCAACGATTTCATTCATCCTTCACATGACCAAAACCATCTCAAGTATACTTTTCATTATTCTCTCATTACCCTTTCTTCACACACACCACTCTCAATACTTCATTCCTCACTTTATTAATTCTTTCACACCTAGCATTGCCCCTAAGATTGTCCATCTGACACATTGAATTTAGATCTATACTCTTATTCCAGACCATAGTCTCACTACCATACAATTAACACAGTAACAACATACCCTCATGTAAGACTCAGCGCACTCAAGACTGTAGTCCCTTTACATTCACCAACGATTTAATTGCACCAGCCCACCTTCCTACCATTCACAACTTTCCTTACTACACTCTGCATCATCCATCCCCTTATCCAACACATTACCCTAAATATTTAAACTCAGCACTTGTTCCAGCTCTCACCATCTAACATTAACTTCACACTGAGATGTCCTCACTCACAACCATACCTTACTCTTATACATACGTTTACTTTCAAACCCTCCTTTTACATACCCTCCAAATCTCTCTACCATCCTCTCAAAACCTCTTCAGATTCGCCACACAGAACCAAATCATCCGCATATTAATAGTAGGCCACCCTCTCCACTCTCTTCCATTTCTCCATCATTCTAACACCATTCCTGCCATCCCCACCTCGAATTCTTCATAACCCCATCCATATACACATTGAAAGCCAAGGAGACATAACACAACCCTGTCTCCCTCCGCTATTAATCCTTAACCAATCACCATTGACACCATTTATTCTTACACACGCTTCCATATCGTCAATACATACTTATGATTCCATTCAGAAGCCTACACCAACACCATATATCACTAATACCTCCATAAAGCTTCCCTATTAACTCTATCATACGCGGCTGTTGTAAATCCATAAAACCTAAATATAATTTATTTCTTCTCTCCTATTTTCTTAATCATTTGTCAAGGTAAAGAGTTGATCACACATCCATCTACCACTCCTAAAAACGCACCTTGTTCTTAACCAACCAGTCCCTCAGTTCCCACTCGACCGCACTCTTTCAACCAACAAACCAGCATATTACCGCCCTACAACACTCAATAACTTATTCCCCTATAATTTCTACAATTCCCTTTTTCTCCCTTACCCTTATATAAGGTACTATTACCGCTCTCCTCCAAATCCTTGAACTATACCCTCCATAAACGCTTTATTACACAACTTCAAATCAATCAATCACCTTCTCGCCTCCGCTCTTGATCATTTCACTAGTAATTTCATCTATACCTGCCAATTTACCATCTTCAACTTTCTCCCACTCTACCATTACCTCCTCCTTACTAATAACCTCATCCCCAAAATACCTATTCCCTCTTGCACCATCAAAACCACACACATTCACTAACACCTCATCATTACTTTAATATTGTGCAGTTTTTCGAAGTGTGCTTCCACACTCCCCTCACATCCATTCATTCAGTTACAAAAGCACCATCCCTATCATTATTCTAAGCAGATTTCCCCTTATTCTCATTCTACCTTTTCGCGCTTCCTTCCAGAAAGAGCTTCCTATTCCCTTGTATGTCCTCATTCATCCTCCTTCCAAAACTGTCATTTACCTCTTGTTTTCTCCTACGATGCACCTTTTAGTATTCTTTTTCCTCATTAATTCCAAGCATCTTTCTTTTGAAATTCATCATTTGCTTTAGTACATTCAACCACGCTTCTTTTTACCTTTAACCGCTTTTCATCAGCCTCTTCATTCCACCCACTCACTGTTCGCATTCTTACTTTCCTACTTTAGCACATCACCACACTTCCTTGTGCACTACTTAACAATTGCCTTCCTTCATTGCCCCAGATTGGTTCAGTATCAACTTGTTCACATTCAACATTTACTAGCGATGCCGCTCTTACATACTTAACCTTATTGTCTTGCTCACTTAACTTCTCACTCTTAATTTACCTACTTCCTTTCGTATCACCTCCTCTCCATCCAAGCCCCACTAACTGAATTTTACATAGAACAACATTATGATCCGATAATATCCCATTCCTAAAACCCCTTCACTGATTTAACATCCAAACACATACTTCAAACATCTCCTTTCTTCACCAACACAAAACAATCATACTTTTTCACTTCGATACCATCTCTACCTACACCAACTCTAGTGTACTTATGAATCTTGTGTTTAAAGAAAGTATTACTACACACATACCTCTCTCTTCACAGAAATCAATCACCTTCCTACCATTCTCATTTTCGCCCGTCACCCCAAAACACCTGTTATACCCATTCCCTTTTTGATCACCTATCCAACCATTCAGGTCCCCCAAACACTATCAATCTGAAGCTCCACTTACCCCATCCAGAGCATTTTCAAATGTATCCCAAAAAAAATGCGTACTCCTCTTCAACATTCCCCTCAGATGGACCATACGTCACACCCACAATACCTTGACCTTTTCTAAACTTAATTTAAACCATTAGATCTATACTCACACACACAAAGTCTACCATAGCTTTGTACCACAGTTCACTTCATCAAAATTGCAACTCCTTCTTTCTCCCTCTCTCATTCTCTTTCACACCAGCACGTACACATTTCACCCACCACACCAGTCAACTCACCTTTTCCTTTCATCTTTGTTTCATTTCACAGCGAGCAAATCAAATTTGCCCTTTCTAAATACATCCATTCACTCTCTCCTCTTCTCCTCAACATTTATAACCCTCTGACATTCCATTACCCATACGATATCATACAATTTCGCGAAAGTTAGAAAGCGTCGTTTACGGCGCATCACGACCATCTCCGACATCATCAGCATCCTAGCAAGAGATAGGTGTATTGGGACCAACCCAACTACCACCGCCCCTTAGTCGACTTCTACGACACGCAGGACATGATGTGGGCAATTCTTTCTCCCCGCACACAGGGATATGAGTAGTAGGGTTGTCTTAAGGTGTTATCTAGAAGGGGGGTGGGTACTTTAATCATGTGGATATGATATGTGGATAAATTGGTGGTTAGTAATATGTTGCCTGGAGGATGAGTGTGTGAAGAATATGAACGCAAAAGAGAAGACGCCACCATTAAAAAATGGGAGGTAATTCATCGTTAATATATATATATATAAATTATATAATATATTATATATATATAATATACTATATATTATTATATATATATATATATATATAATATATTTATATATATATATATATATATATATTAGAAAAAGTTTGAAGGAACTCGTGTTTCTGTTGAGTCGTTTTTAGCTTGGAAAAGAAAATTTATTAGTGAACGGTTCCCATTCCTGGACAAAGAGAAAGATGACGAGAAGGGGAGAAAACTTACAGGAAAAGAACTCTTCCTTAAAGATTCAACGCTTAATGAATCCGACTTAAATTTTTTAGGAGCAGGTAAGCATAGTATTAATTATTTTATTTTGTATTGCTTTCCTTAATTATTATTATTATTATTATTATTATTATCATCTTCCTCCTTTCCTCAGATTGGAGGTGAGGTGTGTAGCATAAACTGGAACAGAAAAATAGTGGAAGAACATGACGCAAGTCGAAAGAAAGCCCCCCATTTACCATCCCCTTTATACCCCCAGTGAGAACTCGTCGCAATCAGAAAAATCCGCCCAGAGGCTTCACGAGACTGCGACGGACTCTCACTGTGATATTTCGTCAATGTGGGGTTAATACCCTGTGCAAAGCTCACAACCATACCCCTTCGCAAAACCCCGCCATTCACTCCAGTTACGCATCTTTCTTCTCGAGTCTGCCAAACTTTCATTCCTCTCCTTCAGGCATTCTTTTGCTGACTCAATCCACTTTTTCTTCAGTCTCCCTGCCAGACGATTCGCAGCACACTCAGCACCATATATCCGCTTAACCAACCGACTATCATCCATCCTTTCCAAGTGACCTAAACATCTCAATGTACTCTGTTTATTCTCTCGTTTACGTCTTTCTCCACCCCACAACTCTCTGATGGCATTCATTCTTCATATTTTTAATTTCTCCGCACCCAACACGCCCTAAGATTGTCCATCTAAATACTTTGTACCTTAGATCTATACCTCTTATTCCAGATCATAGTTTCACTACTATGTATTAACACAATTATGCAATTCCTAGCACACCTCAAACTTAAGTCCCCTTCACATCCACCACGAAATTTAAATTGAGCACCATTTACAACTTTCCTACTACATTCTGCATTCACATCCATTCCCCTATTCATCCAACATATATCCTAAATGTTTAAACTCAGACACTTGTTCCAGTTGCTCACCATCTAACATGACTTCACACTGCAGACTCTCCTCACTCACTACCATGACCGTACTCTTAACTACATTTACTTTCAAACTCCTCCTTTTACACACCCTGCCAAACTCCTCTATTAATCCTCTCAAACTCTTAAGATTCTCCACACAAACTCAAATCATCCGCATACAGTAAGCAGGGAACCCTCCATTCTCTTCCATTCTCCATCATTTTAGCACCTTCTTCTGCCACCCCCACCTCTAATTCTTAAATAACGCAGTCCATATACAAATTAAATAACCAAGGAGACAAAACACATCCCTGCCTCACTCCGCTATTAATATTAAATCACCCACTTTTGACTCCATTTATTCTTACACTCGCTGCACTATTGTCATACATACTTTTGATTCCATTACCACTAACACCATATATCACTAAACATAAATAATACATACAAAATATATATAATATGATACAAACAGAACAAAAAAAAAAAGACCTTCCTCACATACTTAAAACTCCCTTTAAAGTGTGACTGACTGACCTACTTTCCCCAACGACTTCCGGACTAATACTTATAAAAAAAAATACTTACAGACTTACAGAACACCACAACACCTGCCACAAAGCTTCCCTATTAATCCCTGTCATACTCTTACCAACCAACCATAAAAAAAACTAAAAAAAAATAAAAACAAATTTTTTAAAAAATTTTTTTTCCCCTTTTCCTTTTTTCCTATTTAATTTTTTTCTCATCGTTTTGTTTCAAATGTAAACATTGATCTGCAGCATCCTCTACCACTTCTAAATGCACCTTGTTCTTCACCAATCAGTCCTTCAGTCACTCGATTTACTCTTTCAACCAAAATACCATCATATATCTTCTTACACACTCATCAACTAATTCCCTCTATAAGTTTTCCTACAGTTCCCCTTATCCCATTTACCCCTTATATAAGTACTATTACTGCTCTCGCGGCCATCTCTCGGAACTACCCTCCCATAAACGCTTTCTACACAACTTACAAATTCATTCAATCACCATCTCGCCTCTATTCTTTATCATTTCACCGATAATTCCATCAATGCCTGCAGATTTACCATTCTTCAACTTTCTCACCCTACCCATTATCTCCTCCTTACTAATTACCTCACCCCCAAAAATACCTATTTCTTCTTGCACCATCAAACCCACATACATTCACTATCACCTATTCATTACTGCCAATGTTATGCAGATTTTCGAAGAGTTCCCTCCACACTTTTCTCACATCCATTTCATCAGTTACGAAAGCACCATCCCAATTCATTATTCTATGCAGATTTCTCTTACTCTCATTCTTAACCTTTCACGCTTCAGTCCAGAAATGCTTCATACTCCCTTGTAAGTCCCCATTCATCCTTCTTCCAAACTGTTCACTTACCTCATTTTTCCTCCTACGCTGCAACTTTTAGTCTTCCTTTTTCCTCTGTATATAATTACAAACATTTCTTTTGATACCTCATCAGTTGCTTTTAGCACATTCAACCACGCCTCTTTTTTTTTACTTTTAACCGCTTGCATCACCTCCAGGGTTGTGGAGTCGGTTCAAAATTTTCCGACTCCGACTGAAAGATTTTAAAATTAAAAAATAATATATATGTACAATTGTGTATCTACATAATAAGTCTTACCTGGTTTGTTGGTTTTTCAAAGATTTTTTTGCTTTGAGTAATTCTTGTAGTCCTAAGTAACTGGCCTAATCTTCTAGTTCTTTCAGAAGAAATATCGCTTTCGATATTTCTTAAAGTAGATGATTGTAAATCTCGCTATTATAGGTGATGTCTGAACGTGAGTTATAAGAGAATAGAGATAGGTTATATGTACTGTCGATAGCTTTCGAACACGGCTCATATGCGATAGATATGTAGTAACCGAGTTGATTAGCACCTCCATGAATCATAGTTGAAAAGGAAAATTAGACAATTTACCTCCATACCCTTAACATTTTTGATTCATTAACGGTCGTGATCTTAGCTCGTGCTTATTCAAATTAAAAATTGATTGATTTCTGTGAAGAGAGAGGTATGTGTGTAAGTAATACTTTCTTTAAACACAAGAGTATCCATAAGTATACTAGAGTTGGTGTAGGTAGAGATGGTATCGAAGTGAAAAGTATGATTGATTTAGTGTTGGTGAAGAAGGAGATGTTGAAGTATATGTTGGATGTTAAATCAGTGAGGGGTTTAGGAATGGGATTATCGGATCATTATGTTGTTCTATGTAAAATTAGTTAGTGGGGCTTGGATGGGGAGGAAGATGATACGGAGGGAAGTAGGTAAAATTAAGAGTGAGAAGTTAAGTGAGCAAGACAATAAGGATAAGTATGTAAGAGCGCTCGCTAGTAAAACGGTTAAATGTGAACAAGTAGATACTGAACAAATCTGGGGGCAAATGAAGGAAGCAATTGTTAGTAGTGGAAAGGAAGTATGTGGATGTGGTTTAAAAGTAGGAAGTAAGAATGTTAACAGTTGAATGGTGGAATCGAAGAGGTGATGAAAGCGGTTAAAGGAAAAAAAGAAGCGTGGTTGAAATGTACTAAAAGCAAAATGATGAGACTCAAAGAAAGATGATGCTTGGAATAATATAAGGAGGAAAAAAGAATACTAAAAGGTGCGCATACGTAGGAGAAAACAAAGAGGTAAATTAACAGTTTGGAAAGGGAAGATGAATGAGGACTTACAAGGGAATAGGAACTCTTCTGGAAAGGAAGCGCGAAAGGTTAAGAATGAGAATAAGGGGAATCTGCTAGAATAATGAATAGGGATGGTGCTTTTGTAACTGATGAAATGGTTGTGAGAGGATTGTGGAAAGAACACTTCGAAAATCTGCACAATATTAACAGTAATGAAGAGGTGATAGTGAATGTGTGTGGGTTTGATGGTGCAAGAAGGAATAGGTATTTTGAGGATGAGGTTATTAGTAAGGAGGAGGTAATGGGTAGAGTGAAAAAGTTGAAGAATGGTAAATCTGCAGGTATAGATGAAATTACTGGTGAAATGATCAAGAGCGGAGGCGAGATGGTGATTGATTGGATTTGGAAGTTGTGTAATAAAGCGTTTATAGAGGGTATAGTTCCAAGGGATGGAGGAGAGCGGTAATAGTACCCTTATATAAGGGTAAGGGAGAAAAGGGGAACTGTAGAAATTATAAGGGAATAAGCTTATTGAGTGTTGTAGAGAAGAAGGTATATGCTGGTATTTTGGTCGAAAGAAGGAAGAGATTAGGCAATAGGACTCCCGCTTACACATTCTTCTCTTCTTGCAACATATCAAGCCTAACAGCAATAGGCGTCATTATTTCGATGTACTCCGCAATTACCTCCTTATCAGTTTTATTAAATACTGGAAGACAAGGCTTTTGCTTTATACAAAGGTTGTTGATTTGTGTCATGCGACCATCAAGGTTCTTAAGCAGGTCTTTTATAGAATCGTATAGTGAGTTCCAGCGAGTAACATTTGGTGTTTTAAGCTTTGTTCCCAACTCCTCTTAATTTTCGCAGCAGTTGTAGTTTTCCTGTTTTGGGCATTCCACAATTCCTGTGCTTTGGTAAGTGTCTTATTAAATTGGATCCTTGGCACCAGAGGACAAGCTAGGAATATTTGAAACTTCCTTAGTAGCCAAGATGTTTAGTTAGGCTAAGTGCATCATGTTCTTCAAGCAGATTTTCTAGCTGGAGAAGTTTTGTCTGCAGAACCTGTGTCATTAATTTGCTCCATTTCTTCACGCGTAAAACCACTATCTCTGCAATCGTAATCCCTGTTCTTCTTCCTTCTTCGGTCACCCGTTTCTGCATGAGCATCCACCCAAAAGGCTGCACAGAAATTTGCAACTGTTTAATTTAGTTGTTTCCTTATTAATTTGGAGTTATAATTTTTTTCAACATTGTTATTATTTCATATTTATTTTTATTGACCTTATGCTCAATGCCAAATTGTTGATGAATATCCGTAATATTGTTGGCTAGGACTGTGCTGGGCTGAGAAACATAACTCTCTGCAGACAAGGACAGCCTTCTCCCTCTTCAAAGTATTCAAATTAATCCAGTGAACCATCATCCCCAGAAAACTCCTGTTTATTGTTCCCAGTTCAGCTGTCTGCGGTTGTGGCCACATAACTGACCTTACTGATAATGCTGGTTAAATCAGCCTTCCCTATTATGCATATGACATCAAGATCCCTCATCACTTTTCTTCCTGGAGGGGAGGTGGAAATCAGAGTTCAGGTAGGACAGGAATTCGACAAAGAACTCAGACTCCACAATGTGAATAGGCCCAATATCATGTAGCAGAAATCTAGAAGCAAAAATATTTGATGAGAAATGATATTAATGACAAATGAAACGTTAACCTGTACTTAAAATAAAACACTTACTTATATAGCAACTCAGAGCTCTCTTCTGTTTAAATATTTTCTACATAGACTGGAGAATGATGGTCTTACGATTTTTGCTGGGTGTCTCACTGTCTGTTGAGCAGTTCCGGTCCCACTTTGACCCTCCTTCAATTGCAGTACACAACTTGTGCAAAGAAGGATGTTTCTAAAAAAAAAAGTTACAAAACTAAAATCCTTATTTATGCAAATAAAATATGTGAAATATTTAATGGTTGTATTTTAAAATTAAAAAAAAAATAAAATTTAAATAAAAAGTATCAAGTAGTGCGATTTCAAGCTACAAGTTAATTTAATGTCAAAGCCGAAGTTTTTTTTTACATTGGGAGCATTCAATCTTTCCCTTGTACATCACTCTGTTGCCTTCAATATACTCATCCTTGCTCTTGACAGACCCAAAGCACTTGATAAGATGGGGGCCATAGGTGCTCCAAGTCATCTTGGCTGCTTTTTTTCATGGGAAGTACAGGCAACACCACACTCAACAATTTCAAGAGTTACACTTCGAAGAAATTTCACCAAAATATATATATATATATATATATATATATATATATATATATAATATATATATATAATATATATATATATATATATATATAATATATATATATATATCGACATAATATATATATATATCTATATACTATAATATATATATATATATATATATATTTGGAAGGAGGTATGAATGAGGGACATACCAAGGAATAGGAAGACTCCTTCTGGAAGGAAGGCGAAGGTTAAGAATGAGGAATAATGGGGAAATCTGCCTTAAGAATAATGAATAGGGATGGTCTTTTGTAACTGATGAAATGGATGTGAGGGGAGTGTGGAAGAGAACACTTCGAAATCTGCACAATATTAACAGTAATGATGAAGTGTGTGTTAGTGAATGTGTGCGGTTTTGATGGTGCAAGAAGGAATAAGGTATTTTTGGGGATGAGGTTATTAGTAAGGAGGAGTAATGGGTAGTGTGGAAGTTGAAGAATGGTAAATCTGCAGTAATAGATGAAATTACTTAGTGAAATGATCAAGAGCGTAGGCCGAGATGGTGATTGATTGGATTTGAGTTGTGGTAATAAAGCGTTATTGGGAGTATAGTTTCCAAGGGATGGA
>JABUQX010026911.1:0-35771 GCA_015478945.1 Trachelipus rathkii
TATTATTATTAACATCATAATTATAATAATATATATATCAGTAATATCTATTTATTATATATAATATTATATCTATATACTCAAAACTTATATATATATATATAATAAAGTACTAGTATTATATAATATATATATATATATATATTATGATAAGTACCGTATTATCATATACTATTAAAGTTAGTAATAGTTTTGTGGACTGTTTGAATATATATTTTATTGATTTTAAGCTTCGAAACGTCGCCCTTATTTTAGCACCGAAGAACTTTGACTTGTATTTTTATTGGAGTCTCATTCAATTTTTGTGTATAAATTATCCATGACGAAAAAAATTAAAAAAGTTTAATATAATATTTAGAAAGTAGCTTTTTTTCTTCTTTTTTTTTTAAATTACAATTGGTTAATCTTATCCATTCTTGTGTTATTTCCGAAATAACAAGTATTATTTGGCGTTCGGTGAAATGCAAATCGAAAAAGAACCACTATTTCTGTAATAATTTTTTGGTGGCAAAATTACCATCAACAAATTTAAAATAGAATATTTATAATACTCATTATAACTGAATATAATAATCATATATTATATTGTATGATATTTATACTTTATTGCTATAATATATATATGATTATTAATTATATTATATAATATATTATATATTTATATGTATATATATACTATATATAAAGTGTTTAATTATTCTAAAGACAATTTTTCTACCCAAACGGTTGAATCCTCATTTAGCTATAATGTGAAGCAAGAAAATGAAAAATAGCCTCTTCTACCCTTAAGTCTTCAATACAGATTTGAAGTCATCACAACTCGTGCGGTGTTTCTACGGTGCACATTAGAACGGTTGCGGGTCTTATGTGCATTGGTGTTATCACTGTGTTATAATATTTAATAACAGATACGCCATTAGTGCGATATTCCTTTTCTACAAGATGTGCAATATTCACGGGTGGTTGTTAAAACTGAATTAAAGAGAAATTAATTATCCCAATTCCCAATCTATATTAAGACATAGCAGTGTGAAAATATGAATAGATGATGTAATATTTAACTTTATAAGAAAAGGGACAATATTTATGATTGATTGGAATTAGGAACACCAGTTTTCTTTAAAGAAGTCTCACGTAAGGAAAAACTACTATCTCACAACCCCCACATGAATTAAAATAAATTCTCCCTACCTCAGAAGTCGGGCTGTTTTAAATAAGCATGTTGCCAATAATTATTACGCTAAATTTTAAAAAAACAGAAACACTAAGGGAGATGTTTTCTTTCTAGATAAACCCGAAAATTTTCCATGGTACACAACATTTAGAGTTTTTTCAACCTCACGGAAAGTAAAGAGTAGAACCTCGTAAATAACAAAGCAAAATAAATAAAAATTGGACCGATTGGTTTTTATTAATTTCTTTTCCAGAACAGCTAAAACTTTTTAGCCTGCCTTTTCTCGCATTCTCTCAAAAGAATCACGAATTTATAAATGCTTTCAACACATCGCAAAGGTTTCTTGGGGTTCAGAGATAACTGCTAACCGCATTTTCTTTAATATTAAGATATTTTGTATTTTCAGGTTTAAAAAGGTTAGTTGAAATCTACCCAGGAAACGATTAAGATCCGCATATATAATTCGCCTCAGGGCGGCTCTCCTTAAAATTGTGTCGAGCTAGTAACAGCCTTTTTAATATTATTTTCAGGTCTGATATGAAAAATACAGGTATAAAAGATAACATCGAACTCGCTGAAGGAGCATTTATTGCCTATCACTTTAGGCTGCTCAGGCCTTTTCTGCACTATTTATATTCAGAATGTTGCTTATAACCCTAGAATCAAGAATAGAAATTTAAAACTTCAAGCTTTTAGTCTCAAATTTGAAACTTTATGCTGGGGAGTCACCAATTTGATTAAACACGTGGACCAAGAGAAATGCAACAAAATTCTGGTAGACGACAGAGCAGGGTCCAATTGGACGAAACACAAAAACGTTGACTCCAACATCAGATTGAGATCAAATCTTATGCCACAATAATTTCTAAAATATTTTAAAGTCTTGATTGCTCTCAAAATTAATCAAGACTTGTTTTGACCCTAAGTTTACATGTTGCCGGTGACAAGATTACTGAAAAAAGTGTCTCGGCTTAAACAATGGAAAGACAACTATGTTGTATTTTATGTCTTTACTCGCCGTACTGAATAGCGGCTTATTAAAGTATGACGGGACTTGCGCAGCATACTTACCCCGAAATCTGTATTTGTCTCTGTATTGTATAAACACTCTAACATCCTCTATCTCATAATGGTATAATAATTATTGAAGTATACGCACAAAATCGGTTAATAATGTGAAAAGATAAGCAGTCCGAACATTTACCGGGTGAAGGATATTCTAACCTCGTGGTAAGTAAAGAAATCTGTCAAGAGTATTTTGTTTAGCATGTTACAAAATGTGGTGGCTTAAAATAGTAAACAAAGCTCCTACAATATTTCACTTTAACTAACCATTTTAATAATTGTTTAAAAAGTTTTATTTTATTTATTGATTTCATAAAAGGAGAAATTCTCCCCAATATAAACAGGAATGGAAATATTAGGCAACCTAAACGTTTACAGGATTTAAGAAATAAACTGTTGAATGTGAAAGAACCTAAGATCTTGGCCTCACCAATCAGGTTACTCTGTGGTAAATAATTTAGAGGTGAAAGCCACTAAAGCTTCAAACTCTGCTGATAATGATGGTTGGGTTAATGTGTCCATTAAAATAATAGTTAAATTCATCAAATGAGTCGTATAAGTGTATACACTTGACAATCCCGAAGCAATTCAATAAGCTTTAAGTTTTTAAAAATATGATAAATCATCCAAATTATTTAAAAAAATGACCAGAGCACCCACTTTGTTATAGTTCCATTACCTTCTTTTAGAAATAAAACATTAATTAAGCATGGAAAACACCATCTGTAAAACTCATGTGTTCACGATATTCCGATGTAGTTTTGTGATGGTTTCATCTGTGTTTGGACTGGGCAGAACCATTTCTCGTTTATCATCTTCACATTAGATCTTGAAAGAAGACCCAACATATTTGGGGTCCTACTCGCTTCTTTGGAGCCAATTTTAGTGATTTTTATTGTTATTTAAATAAATAGGTATTTTTACTGTTTTTTTTTTTTTAAAGTTATATATATATGATATATATATATATTATATAGTATATAATATAATATAAATACTATATATATATATATCTATATCAATATATATATATATAGTATATATATTATACTACTCTATATATTATATACATATTATATCATATATAAAATATATATATATAATATATATATATATAATATATATATATATATATAATATATACTATATATATATATATATAATCATAATCCATTAGGTTAGAATGCTAATCTTAATTAATTAGTATATATAACTAATTATAACTATATAGCGTATTAATATATATATGTTATTATATATGATCTCGAGTAGTATAGATATATATTATATATTAGTTATATATACTATTTTTTTTTATACATATAACATCCAAACTATACTTATATATATATATCATTAGATATATATATACTACTATATATAATACTATATTATATATATTATATATACTGTATTATTTATAATTATATTATATTATAACTACCTAGGTATATATAGTAGTATAGTGAATTATTATAAGAATCGTACCATGTTGAAAACACCTTTCTAATTTGGCTTTAAAACTGGAAAATTTTAATTATTAATATTATTAATATAATCTATATATATATATATATTATATATATATTATTTATATATTATATAAGTATATATATATATTATAAGGTATAAGTAATTAAGAGTATATGATAAATATATATATATATATTATATTAAATTAATATTTAGATATAATATCTATATATATATATATATAAGTATCAATAGTTAATATATATATTAATCTATATCCTATATATAATATATATATATTCATATACTATTAACATTATAATACCTTTGTGCTTTAATATCTTTATCCTTATTAATAGAGAGTATTATTCCCTCGCCGTTAACAAGGAAAATATTTTTAAAATTTAAATTATTAATTATTCTTCACGAATGCAACTTCACAAATTCTTTGTATACTACTTCACCATAAACAATATTCTTTTTATTTCCCAGATGTAATTTTCCTCTTGTAGATTAAACATAATCACTTTCATAGAAATATATTATATAATTATAGCCTATAATATATATACTATATATATATATATTACTCTAAATTATTAATATAACTTAATAGTATTTAAACCAATCACTTTTGATACTATTTATTATTATTATTATTTATTATATTTATAGATAGATATGATAGATAGTTTTGATTAGATAGAATTTTTTTAGAAGATAGTTATAGATTAGAAGACTAGATAAGAACTAGATAGATAGATTAGAATTTTAGATTTTTTAGATAATAGATAGATAGAATATTAGGGGGTTAGAATTTTAAAAGTAGTAAAGATAGATATTGATTAGAAATAGAAAATGTATGATAAATCATAGACGTATCTTATTTTATTACATTTTATTAGAAGTATAAAGAACCTGATACATAAATAATTAAAATAGATTAAGAATAGAAGAAGCCCTAGCACAAAGAGAGATGAAGAAAGATAGAAATAGATAGATAGATAGATTAGAATTAAGATAAGAATAAGAATAAACAGAAAGAATAGAATAAGAATAGGAGATAGATAGATAGTTGTGTCAAAGACATCGAACCAGGGTCTTGAAAAAAAGTTGATTTAACCTGAGCACGGCGAGTTAAACAAAGATCAAGTGTTTTTATTCCTCAATGCTAACTTTATAGCAAATTATGTAACTGTGCATGGAATTGCAAAAGAAAGAAGGATTATATTTATCAGAAAATTCCAGGGAAAGAAAAAAAAAAAATACGAAGAAGAATAGGTAAAATGGCGGTATTAAAAAAGGCAATCCTACTAAAATGGCATATTGCGGACGATTATTAGTAGAGTGGTGTGAGTAGTACGATAGAGGGGAAATGGAGTGAGGAGGGACATTAAGAAAATGAAAACTAATCTGTCTTTGATGATGTCATGAGATAAGTCGTATCGGAGCAATGATAAATTATGAACGTTGAAAAAGACACAAAAATTAAATGTCACTAAAATCAGCTCAGGAGTGGGTAAGCCCTAGCATTGGGAATTCATATAGCCCAAAGTGGTGAAGAACGCAAGATATTTTTACAATTATCTATTGTAATGTAGCTACACCAGAGGAGGTGGTAAATTGGGAAAAGATTTATTACATTTTGTCGAAAGTATAAAGAGTTTTGGTGGATGTTTGGCCCTTGTATCTAATCATAAAGGTGGACGAACACATGTTCCCGCTTGAAAAAGGGTAAAGCAAGAATAATTTTTTAGCACCCTTTCGACGCTGATTTTTGAACCAATATTATTGGACCATTAGAGTTGTTCTAACGGCTTGATGGATATAGACATGAGAAAGAAAGGATTCCAGGCCTCAATGGAAATGAAACTATTTGGGATGCTATATAATGACAATGTCATATAGGAGAGATAGGATATACGAATGAAGGAAGTAAATTTAGACAGATTCTTGTGTATTCCCCAGGTTGTTGACCAAAACAGAATCTCCTTCTCCGTTTTGGAATATGGTTTGAACATTCGGAGCGCATAGATAGGATGGAGGTATTGTAGAAAGAGATTGTAAGAGGGATTGGGAGTGTGGGAGAATACCGGGTGGCTGGGCCTAGAGGAGACCAATCAAAGATGTGGATAATAGCGGAGGTAAACCATTAAGAGAGCTCCTCAGGGCGTTATTTGAAGCTCTCTATTGAATTAAATTTTTTTAGTAATTTAAAAAAAGGTAGCACCATGCTGGTTGCCCCGACAGACGTATGGTCTACTTCTGGGAAAAGAAGAAGAAGAGGAAAAAGAAGAAGATGAAGAAAAAGAAGAAGAAGATAAGAGAAGAAGAAAGAAGATTGAAGGAAGATGAAGAAAAAGAAGAAAGCACGAAGAAGAGGAAGAAGAAGTTGAAGAAGGAAGAAGAAAGAAGAAGAAGAAGAAGAAGAAGAAGAAGAAGCAAGAAGAAGAAGAAGAAGAAAGATTACATAATGCTCTTTTCAATCCATTAAAAAAATTGCCGACTAATTCGTGCCCAAAAATCTCGAATAGCGGAGATTGCGTACATGAGTGGAGAATTTCCCCTTAAAATTTGTGTAAATATCTTTGGTTAGTTATCGGCATTTTTACAACTTTTTAATTAATTTTGATGTTTTGCTTTTTTTTTTGATGTTGCCATTCGTTCTTTTACAGGTATAAATTAGGGAAGACTAAGAACTTTATTTAATTTTAAAACTATCTTTTAAAAGTGATATATATATAAATATATATATGAGTATTTATTATTAATATTATATATATATGGTATATATATATAGATATATATATATATATATATATAGTATATATATAGTATATATAATATATGTGTTTATTAATATATAAATTATATATATAATGATATAATATATGTATTATAATATATATAGTTATATATATATATATATAATATATATAATATATATATATATATATATACGTAATATATAATTATTTATATATATATATATTATAGTTATAGAGAGAGAGAGGAAAGATAGAGAGTGTGGAAGAGAGGAGATGAGAGGAGATGAGATGAGAGGCGGTCGCCAGAGAGAGAAGAGACATTGGAGAGAGAGACAGAGGAGGGACACGGGAGTTGTAGTATAGTAAAAAAAGGGTGCTGGAGTCGCCGTGATATATAAGTATATGAGTTAGGTTATATATATATATTATTATATTATATATATAATATAATATATATATATATATATATAGTATATATATATTAATAGTATATAGTGTATATATATAATATATTATATATAGTATATATATAATTATATATATATAATATAGGTTACATATTATTATTAGTGTAGTATTATATATATATATATATATAGATATACCTCCATATAATAGTATAATATATATAAGATATATAATATATATAGTATTAGTATATATAGTATACATAGTATATATATATTATATAACGTATATATATATTATATATTATTTATAATTATATACATTATATAATACCTATATATACAATTATAATAATATATATACTCATATATATATATAACATAGTAAAATAACTATTATCACACATATATATGCGTATAGTAATATATAGATTATATATATAAGTAATATAAATATATAATTATATATACTATATATATAGACGTATTCGTATATATAAAATATAGTATATATATTATATATATATAGTATAGCGTATATATATATAGTATATATATAGTATATATATATATATAAAAAGTATATGTAAATTGTATATATTGAATATTTTTAGTGAGAGTAAACAGACATACGGGTATATATATATATATATATATTGTTATAAGATGTGTTTTGCTTTGATTGAGGGATATGTGTAATAAGTGTAAATAGTTAATTAGAAAACTTATAAATTGTATAACAATCAAAAATATCAAAGACATAACAATACAACCAGCGTTAGCGAGCGTGCAACAAACAAGCAAGACAACAACTAACAAAACAAACCAACAACAACAAAACTAAAATACAACAACAACTAACAAACAAAACAACAACAACAACAAACAACAACAACAACGAACAACAACCAAGCAACAACAACAACAACAACAAACAAGAAACAACAACAAACAACCACAAAGCAAGAAACAACAACATCTAGAAACAACAACAACAACAGAAACAACAACAACAACAACAACAAGAAAAAAAATGAGGAATGAGGAAGTTTATAGAAATGGTCTCTCTCTCTCTCTCCCTCTCTCTCTCTCTTCTCTCTCTCTCTCTTCTCTCTCTCTCTCCTATAGTAAGTATATATATTATATATATAGTATATATATGTATATCTATTATTTATAATATATATATATATAATATATATATTATATATATACAGGTAGTATTAAATAATATATATATAGTATTGTATATATAACTTAATTAGATATATATATAATTATATTATATATAATAATACTAATATTGCAGAGGGATTATATATATATATTTGGGTGTAGATAATCATATGCTTTTACAAGGTGGGGGAAGTTGAAAATTTGATAAGGTGAATAATGAAATCATTAAAATTAACTTTTAAAAAGAGAATGCTTTCAGTCTTGGTGCTGAAACGATTGAAGAATTGAGAACAGTCGGTCAGCTAAAAAGGACCAATTTTTTCTCACATTTATACATTTTTTTTCTAGTTGCAAAAAAAAAAAATAAAAATAATATATATATATATATATATATATATATATATAATATAAATACTATATAATAATAAATCATATATTAGTAGTATATAGTATATAGCATATATATATATAATATATATATATATATATATATATTATATATATAAATATATATTATATATATATATATATATATATATATATTGAGTACAAATATAATCAATGTAAAAATAGTTCAATTTGCTATATTTTAGACATATCATTAAGTTATATATATATAAGTATATATGTATATTATATTAATATATATATTATAATATATATTTATATATAGTATATATATATATATATATATTATATATATATATATATATATATATATATATTATTTATTATATATATAATATATTATATATTATTAATATATATATTATATATAGTAATATATATATATATTATAAATATATATTAATATAAGTATATATTATATATATATTTTATTTATAAATATATGATATATATATAGAGAAGAGAGAGAGAGGAGAGATTGAGAGAGAGAAGAGAGAGAGAGAGAGTATTGTCCTGGAGAGAGAGAGAGAGACAGGACAAAGACAGACAGACAAAACAGACAGAAATTTTATTTTGTTCAGTAAAAGTCTAACCATTGATAATGTTAAGGCTGGTGATATTTTTAGATAGGCTTAGTGCATAATAATTATGTTAATAATTATAATGGAATGGTGATGATATCAATAATCAGTGGCGGCTCGTCTTTATGGGTTATTGGGCTGCAGCCCCTTCCAAATTAAATCAATGCCAGGCATAGATTTTAGGAAATGGTTGATAGAAATATGAAATTTTTGTCAAAGTAAAGTGATCTGAGTTTTTTTTTTAACAATTTAGTACATAAAAAATTAGTAATCAATTAAGAAAATAACAAAGGGAATCCTTTTTCCAACTGCAAATTGTCCGTATTAAGTGATTTATTTTTAATATATTCAAATTAAGTATAAATTTGGGCTCTACTTTTGCGGCCCTTAAAATAAGCCAATTTTCTTAAAAATATGACAAATATGACAAATCAGTTTATTCCCATTTTACGGGGGGAGAGGTTGTGTTTATTTTTTTTGTGCGAGAAATAACAGTGGGAAAATATATGCAAAAAATATATACGCGCATGTGTTTATTAAAATCCTTATGTTTTTCTTTTATAATTTTTGTGTATTATATTATATTATTATTTATATATTACTAACACAAATACTACTCAATAGTAAGTATTATATTATATGAAATAGTGAATATATCTATTAGTATAGTGACTATACTATATATATATATATATTATATATATAGGTATATATATATATTTTATATAATTATATAGTATATTATAATATATATATTTATTATATCGGTTAATATATCGATATAGTACTGTATATTATAATAGATAAAATATAATATATATATATATATACTATATATATATTATTAGGTACGTATATATATATAATAATTTATATATATATAAATTTATATATAATATTACGTTATAATATTAATATATATATATATATAATCTATTATATATATATATAGTATATATATTAGTGATGGGACGATTATATCGGAATCGCTCGCGATACATTTTCCGGCTAATCGGAGGAATCGCGCGCCATGTTTTTCAGGAATCGGTAATTCTCGGATATCGGAATCGGCAAAATTTTTCCGATTCTTTGACCGATTTCAACTCTCATGTTATATATCTTGAAAATACATTTTATATCGATCTTTAATGATATTTCAATCTTTATGATATTTCAAAGGTCTGCCGTATTGATTTTTAATCTTTAGTTTCTTACCTAATTCTACTTTTAATTTTAAAAAAGAAAATTGGGATTGAGAGGCGCACTTTGTGAACGTAGAAGCCTTAAGAATATTCATGTTTAGGAATTTCTTCATACAGTCATGGTTATGAGGCAGGACCATTTGCAGTGGTTTCTTTTGAGTCATTGTTATGTAATATTGTTTTGATAATTATAATTACCTTTTGAAAATTTAAGTAAGCAGTGAAATATTTACCTTGTAGGCTTGGTAATAATTGGAGCTATTGAATATAGATATTGCTATCCTTCGAGTTCCACCTTTTCACGTATCTCACACAGCATCTAATATAAGGTGATTGTCGTTACAATAATGCTGTTTTTATGGAAGAATTGCAATATTCCTGCTAATCTAATATATTCTATGTTTATAGTAAAGGAGATAACGCATTCCTATATGGCTGCAGAAGTACACAAGCAGGATTCAGGGCATTACCCTTGCTTTTTACACTCTTGACACTAGTTCTCAATGATGCCATATTTATATTGAACAAAGAGCCGTGAAAAATAAATTACTTATTCAAGACACAAATCGTAGGTTATTTTAATCCCTCGCCTCAGGCTATTGCCAAGTATGAAGGATATCAAACAAACTAGTTTTAATTTACCACAGCACAAGATTTATTCAGGATGTACAAACCTGATGTAATAGCCAGTATCTTATGCTTTCAAAAATATTTGAACCAAAAGACGCGCTTCTCATTTAGTATTTCAGTGGATCATTCTAAACTTCTGGATACTAATGCTTAGAGAAAAACGGAAAGTTCTTGAAAAATTGCTAAAAATACTTTCAAAATTTTGTTGATTGTACAAATTTATTGAGCCCACAAGGAATCAATGGCATCGGCTATAATCCCAAATTGGAAAGTGATTTGCAGTTTTTTTTTTGTAAAAGAGTCAGAAAAAAGGACTATTGAGGGACTTGGGTCCCTACAGTATCAGCATGGAAAAAATTCAGTAGAAAAATAATATAGCTAAACTAATTAAAGCTTTATTTTCTGCTCTTAGGATATTCCTTAATCCACGCTCTTTTGAGAAACTACATTCCTTGAGGGGAAATATAGCACATAAAAAATAGTGGAAAGATATTTCTTAAGCAATGGATGTGTTACTGAAGACTATTCATTTGCTTGTAATAAAGTGGAAAGGAAAACCACGTTTCTACTACTTTAAAAGCCAATTCAGATTTTCTTTTTTCATTTAAATACAAACAGAATAGGGCGAAAAAAAAGTGATTTTCATGAAAGATACTAGTTTGCTGTGAAATTGTTTCAAAAACCTTCATCATTTTCGCTTAATAAACGAGAAAAAAAGACTTTAAATATACAGCTCATTTATCATCTCTATATCCTAAGAAAAAGACACATTATATTGAAAAAATTGAATAGGATGTTACAAAAACTATAAAATCAATCACAAGATTTAAGTTTTATCTTAATTATATTAAAAATTGTAGGTGGAAAAATTTTCAGCGGAAATTCACATAAGAGCTACCTTTTCAGCATTTGGTGTCCTGTGTTAGAAAATATTTAAGCTCGCCCCCCTATTGTCGCGCGTAGAAAGGTGCAAAGGACTTCATTCAAGAATTGGAGGTATCAATAATAGTTCTCCATAAAAAAGAATATCGAGATGCATCAGAAACGGGGAATAATTTTTATATGTTTTTTTGGCATTACTTAATTTAAGAGTCATTACTGTTGACTACAAATTCAATAATGACACTTTTTGCTGTCAATTAAGATAAAATATAAAGAAGGATTTTTAATTTCTAAACTCAAAACAATGAAAAAAAATGTATCGAGAGGATTACTATGTGCCCTTTGGACATATATAAGTCTATTAATTCAGGAGGTTCAAATAAACTCAATGTAACTCTCAACTAACATTATTTCTTTAGCAATAAAGAATAAAATATCTAATGCATAATTCTCACCTGTCTCTCTATAACTACCTTAATTATATAAGGTTTTTAAATATAGTCATTGTGTTTTGATTTAATGAAGAAATTATTTATTTCATTTATAGTATTATATTATTATATTTGTAAATTTTTATATAATAGTTATTATATATAATATCTAATAAGTAATAAATATAACAGTACCTAAAAATATATATAATATAAATGATGATTATTGTCTATAAGTATATATCTAAATCCCAAGATATATTGGCTTATACTATATATATATATATATATATATATATATATATATTTCGCTCTTATATATGTAAATCATACGATTACTCTTATTGCTGGAGTATTATATATTATTATTCTAATATATTATAATTACTTTATATTATAATATATATATATTATATATAATATATTATATATTATATTAGGGTACTCAGTATATATTCGTATCTTTGATGAACTCTCATATATTAGTGGATTATTATATACTAGTAATGCTATATTATAACCTCATACTCCTATAAAAATCATTTTTGTATATAAGTTAATACACAATATGAAATAAATATTACCGTATCTGAGTTTCATTTTATATATATTCCCAGTTTTGATACCACTAGACTCTAGCATTCCTCACCTACTATCGAATATCAATCATCTACTTTATATTATATACATCGCACAATATCCATACATCATACTTCCCGTAACAGCATACGAATTGACGATGTCACGTACGTTTTGTCTCTTGCGCTATTATAGTTATCTTGGCTCCTCTCTTTGATATAAAATATAGTATTACTACTTTCTATTTACCTTGATATATAAGAGCATGGGGCTATTATTTACTTTATACCACTCTATGATCTCAAATGCGGTTTACTCATTATATATTATATATATATTATAATAATATATATATATAAAGAATTGGAATCGGAAATCGGAATCGGGAATCGGAATCGGAATCGGATCGGCACTTTCGTATCTCGTGCACTCCTGCGCAGCTAGTCACCCGTCTCGGCGCAAAACGTACGCCAGCATGCGTGCCGGAACTCCTCGCCACCGTCCATATCGGGCTGGAAATTTTGGAAAATCCAGTCCCATCACTAATAGTATACGTGTATGTAACTTATTAGTACTATATAGAGATAGAGAGTAGAGATTCCGACTTATGTAGATGTCAGACGGCAGAAATTCTCCGCGGAGAGACAGCTCTCGCAGAAGTGAGCAGAGAGAGCGAAGAATGAAGAGGATGAAGGAAGAGGCAGGAGATGATGGACGCAATCTAAGTGAAGCAGATATATTCGAGCAAGAAGATGAGAAGAGAGAGGATGAGAAGACATGACCAAATCCTTAGATAAGCAGGCGATTATACAGTGCAATCTTTTTCGTTATATATTGTTTTGACTCTATATACATATGATACGATGTTACAGTTAACATTTTTAACTTTAAGCTTTGCAATTTATCGATTGATAGTTAGGTAATGCTTTTGGCAACTCAACTATCTATAACACAACTAAAAATAAAAAGATCCGATGCGATAATTTAATGCACGAACATTTACACATAACATATAAAATAATTAGGTAATAGTCCGTCTTGATGGGATTAATCTCTACAGATATTGATATTCTAGAATAAGTGAATATAATTTGATTTATATATTTCCATCTAAGAGAGTTCTCAAGTCTTTTTAATTGCAAAGAATGTGTTCGAATGGCATTTGCAATCGATATTGATTGAAATGAAAAAGTTAACGTGCTTTCAACTCTATGCAATAGTGTCAATGGGTTTGTCCAGTATGATCTCCATTCTTTACACAGAACAATCTCTATATATTTTTAAATCACACATTGTTTAAAGATCATTTTAAAATGGCTACATTACATGAAGGCTCTAAGAAGATTATGTATATATAAAATATGAAGATAATAGGACCATATATATATTATATTATATATCTATTATTAGTATATTATAGTATATATATATATATTATATATATTAAGTATAGTATATTATATATATAAATATTCTATTTATATATATATATATTAAATATATTATTATTAAATTTTATAAATAAGGTAAATACAGTATATATATAAGTTATATATTATAATATATATATTACAAAAAATTTATGAACTATATATTGACTTATTATATATTATATAATATATATAATAATTATATATATATATAACTTGTGGAGTTTTCCCCTCCATGCCAAGTCTATAACCACTGAGTGCTCGCACACATAGTCAAAATAATCAATTTATAACAACCCCGCGAATAGGGCTTCTGCCCGCGAAGCAGTCTCTGTTTCTTAATCTGTTGTGTTTTTTTTCATATATTCTTGATGATTTGAAAATCAAACAACCTATTTGGTTTGGGGATGGTGGTTGTGCGTTTTTAATCGGATTACGTGGCGAAAATTTCTCATTGTTTTTCTTTATGGTTACACATCCTTTACAAGTAAGAACGAGGGATGGCTGAATCCTCAATATATATATACTCACTATATTAAATAAAATTATAAACAACAATATTATTATTCAGTATAGTATAGTATATATAATGTATATAATAGGTATATTAGTATAAACACTAATAAGAGAATTAACTACTACTGATATATATAGATATATATATATATATATATATACTATACTAGTATATTATGATAGTCCACAAGGAAAATAAAAAGGAAGTTTACAAGCACTTAATCGTGTATTTCACATATATCAAGGATGTAACACCTTGGTAATGTGTTGAGATACACGAAAGGTTGTTTTGGTAACTTCCTTTATTTTATTTTCCTTGTGGGATTGTGTAAAAGTATATTTCTCGTGCATAAGAGAATAAAAGTTTTAAACATAATATCCATATATATATATTATATATAATATATATACTGAATATTATATATATATATAATATTATATATTAATATATATATAGTATATAATATATATAATATATACTTATATATTATATATATTAATATATATATAATTATATATACGTTACTAAAATTACTTCTACTGCTACAACTGCCTGCTACAACAACTACCTCTACAACAGTTACTTCTACTACTACTAACGTGAAGCGTACTACTAATGCTACTACTACTACTACTACACTACTACTAACGTACATACATACTTCTTATTAACTGGAGTGTTTATTTCTCTTCAGAAATACTTATCAAATAATATACTAATAATCACCAAATGACAGAAACAAAAGATTGCAACTCAGTAATGAAATAAAATGAATATCTAACGTTCGTATTAATTATATTGATTTATTAAAAATTCAGTTATATTCGAATGATCATATATGTTACAAGGTGATAAAAAACAAAATAGAACTCAGATTCTGAAGTGCATCCCACAAGGTTTATAATGTGTTTTTATATAGTTTATTATTGAGTTAGTCTAATAGCAGCGGAGCACGCGAAAAGCATTTCAAATGGAATAGACAATCTTATAGATTCTAACTCTTCATTGTAAATAGCTTGATGATTCAGTCAAAGTTTCTCTTTTTTTCTGTACCTATAATAATTTGTCAGCATAGTAATTAGATCTATAAAATCTTTATTTATACAAAATAATTTAATGTATATGCTATTAACCTATGTTAGAATATATAACTAGCTAGTTTAAGAATTATAGCTATATCTTAGATTGAAACATAATATATATATATATATTATATATAATTTTAATTTAATATGATATATATTAATATTTAGTATTAGTTACGCGATAGTACTAAAAGTTTTATTCCAGTATCTCATAGTATTAGATTTATCTATGTCCAGTTTTGAATTTCAGATTTATTTTAGAATAAAGTGAGCATTTATTATATCTTGAGCATATATCAGCTATAGATAGTTGATATTCATGGGGATATGTTAAGTATACTATTATTGTATTATGCATACCTATATTTAATATAACGCTTACTAATGATGATTAATATAAGAAACGATTGTTCTTGCTTACTTAGCTACTTGTGAAATATCTACATATATATAACTTAGGTATTTAATATATATGATACTGTAACCTAGTATACCCTTTTTATAATGATTTAAGGTTATATGATAAATAGTTGTTAGGATGATAATAAACAGATTTAGTAATATTATATATAATATTAATATATATACTAATTATATAATATTTAATATATATATATATACATATATATATATATTATTATATACTATTAAAACTATAATATAATAGTATATTATTAATATATATTATAGTTATAATATTATAATATATAGTGAGAGTTAGTTAATTAATAATATTAATATATATTAATATACTATACATATTTTATAATATTAATATATATATAATATATATAGTAATAATACTATTAACAGGAAAGATATATATATATATACTACACAAAAAAAAAAACCTTAACTGATTAAACACTAAAAATACAGACCATATTGAGCCTAAATACTAAAGTTGAAGAGAAAGAGGTGTTTTTACTTATAGATTAGTATTAAAATACGTCCGATAGATACAGTGAACTGATTCCGGACCTTCATATATAAGTAGTAATATATATATATACACAATAAACAATTCTACATATATATATTATATCACAACCTACCGATATATACTATATTAGTTATGTACTTAATAACCCTGGGAACCCATCTATATGACTGTGTGGCGAGTTGCCGATATATTATATATACGTACTATATATAACACTATTTACACTAATATATATATATATCTTGAGGTATATAGATTTTAGATTATATAAATTTATTAAATTATATATATATAATATATATATATTATATAGTTATATATTAATATATTTAAATATATACTATATAATATAAATTACTAATATATATATATATATTATTATATATATAGTATATATATATATTATATATATATAATACATTATATATATATATATATCAATATATATATATATAGTATTATAATATAATTAATATATATTATATATATATATCACTAAATCTTTGCAGCCATCCTAGCTATATTAATATTAATATATATATAATTAATATACTTATATATATATCCTAATAATATCTAATATATTTGATTAATATATAGATATATATAATATTATATATTATAGAATATTGATATATATATAATAACGATATATATATATATATAATATATATATTATATAATATTAATATATAATTATTATTATATAATATATATATAAATATATTATATATAAATTATACGATATATATATATATTAATATATATATATTATATATAAAGTATAATATATATATATATTAATAGATATATATTCATATATATATATATTAATTAATTATAATATAATATATAATATATATTAATATATATTATATATAGTAGAGTCAATATATATATATATATAGTATATAATATATATATAATAATATTATAATATATATATATAATTAAAGATATATATATATAGTATATAATATAAATAGTATAATATATATTTAATTATAGATAATATATATATTATAGCATTAAAAATATTATAATAATAAAAAATCATCTACAATTGTTATAAATTATATCTAACATATATACTTCTAGCATCTTCTATCGCACTTTTAATCAAAATAACCTAATCTTTAAAGGCAAGAATATAATTTACTAGGGTATCAAAAAATTTAAATGATATTTAATATATTACATATAACCATTTAATCTAATACTTATACTATAATTTTAATTTAACCTTGAGTCAATGTTTTAATTATAATATTATAATATTATAA
Organism: Trachelipus rathkii; assembly: GCA_015478945.1. Classification (NCBI taxonomy): domain Eukaryota; kingdom Metazoa; phylum Arthropoda; class Malacostraca; order Isopoda; family Trachelipodidae; genus Trachelipus; species Trachelipus rathkii. The sequence continues at coordinate 18,035 of JABUQX010026911.1, forward strand.
TTATATTAATAATGATGATACATTACAGAAATTGTGGATTATAGTAATAATACTAATACTTTTAAAAGTATTTTTTTCTTTTTTTATAATATTATATTAATATTAATATATATTATTCAACTATATATATATACATAATACATATATTATATATAAATACTATAATACTATACATATATTATATATTATATATATAAATCATTACTATATAGCTATATTTTATATATATAATATATATCAGATATAAATCACTTGATATATATATATTATATATTAAATATATTATATACTATATATATCTAAATGATCACTCGTGATACTATTATAATATAGCAAATATCATTATCAATTATAATTATAATATATATATGTAATTACCTATTATTAAGTATATTATATATATATAATACAATTATTAATATTATATAATACTCATATATATAAGTCATTTATAATATAAAAATCATATATATCACAATTTATATATATATATATATAGGAGTCTATATTATAAATATATAATTAAGTAAATATACTATATATATATAAGTTAATATATATAGTTATAACTATTATAATCTAATTAGTATTTGTGTGCAGTTTTATAAACTGTATTAACTTTATTTCTACTTCATATTTTAATATTATTTATTATATATATATAATTATTTAAATTAAGTAATTAATTAATTGAAATATATAATATGTTAATATATGTAAATATAAATAATTCTATTTCATTATTATACATTATTTATATTTAAAATTTTGACTCTCCTTTTTGAATTACTTGATATATTATACACGATACAATTATATAATTTCATAATTTAATAATTAATATATGCGGTGATGATATCAAATTTATTTAAGTTACCTCACAACTTACAATATATATATATTAATTGACTATAGTATTTATAATCTAATGGTATAATAAATTAACAACAATTCATCAGACACACAGACACATATATATATAATATAGTATATAAATATATATATTAAATACTATTTTTATAAATTTATTAATTTACTAATCTATATTATTGTTAAATATATATTATATATACCTATTATAATCATACTTTATATATATCATTATATAAATATATATATATAATCAATATATCAAATTATTAATCAATAATTTATATATTAATCATAAATATTTATATGTATATCAAAAATTTAATATTAATACAACTTATATCACTATTATAATTAGTCCTTTAGCGTTCTAATTGTGATTGGTTATATGATAAATTATATCATAATATGCATATACTGATACTATATTTATCTATATTTTTCACCGACAAATATAGACGCAAGGTATTCTCTATATACTTATATACTATATAATGTGATTATAGTAATTACTAATCATAAATATAATTATATAGTTATAAGTATATATATCTATTAATATATATATATATATATATTATGATTATATATTATATATATTTAATAATATTAACTATATATTATAATATTAAAAATATATATATATATATACGATATATATAGAGTTATATATATATATAAATATATAATTAATATATTTATATATATGATAATATATAGTAATATATATAGTAATACATAAGTCTATATATATATTATATGATATAATAATATTATATATTATATATAGTATATATAGTATTAGTAATATATATTAATATATAGTATTATTATTAGTATAATAATATATATATATATATAAATATATATATAATATATATATATATATAGTATATATTAATATATAATTTATTAACATATATATATAAAAATTATATACTATATTATACTATATATATATATATTAATTATATATAGAATAATAACTATATATATAATATATATATATTATAATTAATAATATTTTACTGTATATAATATATAGTAATATATAGTATATTATATATATAATATAAATATTAAATATATATATTTATGTATATATATATATTATTATATATTATATTATATACTATATATTATATATATAAATTTATATATAATTATAATTATAATTATATATATTATTAATTTAATGATATAATAATATAAGTAAATATATTATATATATGATATTGTATAATATTCTATCTATATAGTATAAAGCTTGTGTTATTTTAATATATACTTATATATATTAGTCATTTATTGTGTATTCACGTAATCAGAACTCATACTATTGTGATCGCGAGTTTTGCGACTCTCAGTAAAAGTGATTACCGTAGGCATATAGCTAAAGTGTTATAGGTTTATCGGTGAACTAATACATATACCAAACGAAACTGTACTATATACATATATAACTATATAAAAAGGAAACCTTAAAAAAAATATTATACATTTAATATATATTTACTATCACTATTACTTAATAATATATTATATATATATAGTATATATATATATAGATATAATCTATATAATTAATATAATATTATTATAATAAATATATATTATATATATATTATATATATAGTATTATATATATATATTAATTATGTGCATGTTCTTAGGTGGATATTGAAATATTCGTAATACTTTTTTCTAATCTTGGACTCCTGCCGGAGACCTCTTATGTCTCCAGCTATCTTTTTACGTGATAAAATTTCATGCGATTTAAATTAATTAATTAATTATTAAAAGTAATTAAATATTAAAATTTATTATACATTATCTTATACATGAAAGGAGGACATAGTATATATTATAAAAGAAAGATAATAATATATATGTAAACTTTGACATATAAAAGAAAATAATTGGACTGGAAAAATTTAATGAAAATTATTGGTTATAAAATATATAATTAAATTCTATTAAGCTTATTTATTATTAAATTACAAAAACAAGAAATTGAGGAAAAAACACAAATAAATAATTATTACCTAATATTTAATAATAGACATATTATTTACGGACAAAATCTAGAAATTAATGATTATAACTTGACAATTCGCTCATCATACTCAGGTAGGTGTGTATATGATTCTCACTTATTAGTTTTATTCATGCAATTAATATTCTTATATATTATATCTAATATATTAGTATCACCAGCGGCCGCAGCCGGACACAATCTACACACACATGTTTATCACCACCTCTCTTATGAGCGATAAGAGTACCTACGCTACACAAGTGATAGACTACAATTAGATGAACTACATATCACAAGATTATATTTAGTCTGGTGTATTTATTCAAGCAAGAGCAAGTGGGCAGATCGGTGAATCTCTGAAACATTTAATAAAGCGCGATGCCAAAATTAATTCCGGAAAATAACTTTTTATTTTTAGGCTTTATAGGTAACAATCTCGCACACGATTAAACAATTCAACTCAAAATCCTAGACTTTAAAAAAAAAAAAAAAAAAAAAAAAAAAAAAAAAAAAAAAACAAAAAAATAAAAAAAAATAAAAAAAACTTAATGGCCTACATATTTTATGCTAAAAATTTATATATACGAAGACGTTAATTAATGTAATATAGTTAATGTATATATATATATTATATTATATATATATATATATACATATATTATAATATAATATATATATATATATAATAATTAAATATAGTATATAATAAGTATATATATATACATATATACCTATAATTATAATAATATATATATATTATTATATTTAAATAATATATATATATATATATATAAATATATATTATATAATATATTATTTAGAATATAATTAAGTAATATATATTAATAATATATAATATATATTAATTATATATATATTCATAATATAATAATAATATAATATATAAAATATTATATATTTAATTATATATAATACCGTGTATTATAATTATAACTTATTACACAGAAGCAATCGTCCCCCCCATTATTATAAATTGTATAATTAAGTTACATAGATAATAGAATAGTATAGATATTATAGTATATATAGTATATATGATTTATATATTAAGTTATTAAATTCCGAATAGTATATATATATATATATAAATATATTATTAAATTATATATAATATATAATTCTAGTTATATAATAATATAATATATATATTATATATAGTATTCCATCAGTCAAACTATATAGACTAACGTACATGCTAGTAGTATAGGTATATATAGCGATACGCTATAATTATATTAATATAGATATAATATTATATATTAATGATAATATATAGTATATATATAAATATATTATATAATATAATATATAATTTATAATATATATATATATATATTAATAATATATATATATATATATATAGTAATGATATATAATATATATTATATAGTATTAAGATAATAATATAATATTAATATAATATATTTATATATAATTATAAATATTATATATATATAAGACGACAATATAACACATGTGTTTAATTTTCAGCTGCCATTTAATAGCACAGCATTTATTTTACTAACATATTTACTTTGAAAGTCCTGCTGGAGGGTTTAATTAAATCACTCTATAACTATACCCACAGTTACGTCACCTAGCACACACACTAAATATATATATATTATATTATATATAATAATATAACTATCATAATAATATATATTATATTATGAAGCATACAAAAATAAAACAAAAAACTTTTAAAATACAAAAATATAATACTGTCAAGTATTTATGTCTAATTTATATTTATTATTTATATAATTATTAATATATATGTATATATATACTATTTATAATATATTTATACAATAATAATTAAAAATACTTTATATACTTTATTATTATAAGTATAAACGTATTCTACCTATCAACTAAGCTCAAATTTACTACTGACTTACTACTCATTTTTATTAATTATAAATATACATATTATATATATACATATAATATATCTAGTGTATAATTAATAGTATAGTAGATTATATACTATATCAAGGGTATATATATATATATTAATAGTATATATATATATATATATATATATACTATAGAATACTATCACATATTATAGTATTATTTATATTATTTAATAATTAAATAAATAATACTATATAGGATATTTAATATATAAGTACCTGATGGATATATTTTTAAAATGGTGAATACGGAGCCGGTGCCTGGAGGCTAGGGTAGAAATTTAGTATTTATATTATATTTAATCATATATCGTCTTATATCATACTTCCTCTCACTCACACATATTATTATGAGCTCTTATCTGAAACGTATATTGTATTATATTAAGAGATAGTATGCATAATGTTCACTCATAGTCTGGTAGTTTAATTAAACTCTAGAATTGATGTAACCACTAACCCATAAGTATATGGAGCTATGACACATTGATAATATAAATGAGTACTTATTATTTTACTGATTATTCGTCTCGTTATACTACCGCACGAGCACCGTAGAACCGCACTGCGGGTATTAAGCTTGCACACATTTAAAGAATCGATGTTCCTAGCTCATACGTTCGTAGACATACAACACAACCATTCTATCTAGTGCAGCGACCATGAGCACCTATGTATTCAATATAGCTACAGATATTAATCACCTTGTAGCTTATATTCATCTTATAGCAACCACGTGATGATATATTATTTTACTTAGTCCTATTAGGTTATCTCACAGGTTATATAGGATAATAATGAGACTTTTAAGTGGTCGATCTTATATGTAATACTTGGAATGATATAATATGCATTTATATGATGATGGAGACTCTCATATTTAGTGTGCGCATTAGTTCTTTTCACAATATTCTTCTTCTTGGAACAATCTTAAATACACATACTTCATCACACCTGCAATATACTTCAAGACCACTTGACGATTGAACTATTTCTCATCATAAAATTTGAGGCGAGCTCAGATCTCTTCTATTACAATCACAGCACTTCATATTTATAATAATATATTCTCTTCTATCACCGGGGCAACATACTTATATTCTGCGATAACTCTGTGTCTAATATCTATCACACTTATTTTATATTATCTATATCTACACGCCACTTGTTAAATAATATATTCGGAAGTGAAACAATCTTCATGTCGAGAGATGACATGGGCCGGTGATATGTAGTCTGTCAGTACTAATGTCAGTACACGGTGAATTCGTACGTTATCTCAGGACATAGCCGTCGACATCGAGTATATTTATTAGAGAGGACTGAAGTCGCCACATTCGTGTTTATATTAAAAATTAAACACAATGAATTATGCTATGATATAAATGGGAGTTTAAGTTACGGAAGTAGAAAGAAATCGAATAATACTGGTTGTGTTTAGATTTCAAATCTAATATTCATTCTGAATACTATCTTGTCAAGAAAATACAATAAGAAAAATAGCGTTTAATGACTTGATAATATGTTAAATAAAACCCAATCAGCTTACATGGACATCTCTTATTTGAGCTAGATATTATTACTACGGAACACTCACATTCTCTCTATCTCATTGATTCACATTGTGTATCGTATATATTTACATCGATTCATACTCACACTAGATATATCTCTCACTGCACTCTCATCTCTAAACTACACGCTTTCGTAATTATAATATTGTCTCGCCTATCACACAATGAGAAACGCCTAGTATTTTTATTCACTACCATTATCTCTATTATATTCATTATAGTAAATTATCATGAATTGCTTCGTATGTTCCCTACTCACATACAACGTTCATCTCGATTTCGAACATCGCATTACTACACCATTACGACAGTGAGTATTCTCCGCTCATCTGCTCTACGCAACCACATGGGCGATTGGAGAACTCTGACAATATTATCTTAGCTATCACTACTTAGCTAATACACAGTCTTACAATCTCTAATATCGATCACAATTAGCGGTAAATTGGAAGTATTCGACTATTTCACATGAATGATTGTACGCATTAGTAGAACATGAGCATTGCCGCGCTCGTTGCATATAACGGGACCCTATGGTTACCACACAGGCGGATTAGCATATTATTCGCTAATCAGCGTGGGATATTTTTTTACATACAGCGTTAGCCTTCGCTGGTGTTCTTTTTTTTTTTTTTAGATTTTTATTTTTTTAATTATTATTTTATACATTTATATATACATATTTTTAGTATTTATCTTGTTAATTTTTTCTATATATCTCATTTTGTTGCTATTATTATTTACTCTTCTACTATTTTGATTCATCTAATCTTTCTTTATTTATCTTTTATGAATGGTAAATAATAATAATATAACTTAGACGTCTCGCATTATATCGAATCTCTTCAAATAGTATTAATCGTTACATCATCTCACTCTTCATGCGGAGTCGGGATTATTCTGATCCATATATCTATTTTATCGTCTGTTCGTTTCTGACAGGTATTTAACATCGATCCGCACGTCCATCTCTTGTACAGCTCTTGCTCGCGAATTTAGAGTCGTTCTGCTGTTATGTTACATGAATACTCCTGCATTTTCGATCACTCCATCTCTATATGACACACAGTCATGATATATATCTACGGTCACTACTGTACGCTACTGACTAAATCACACCCTCTGGGTCACTCGTACAAGTTGGGACTGCGGGGGTCCGCACTATATTGCGAATGTATCATACTTCTATTCATCTTCCACTCACTTATATCCACGAGTTATCATCAACTATTCAGACATCTTGCAGCTTATATATCATAAATAACTCACACTCCTTATTTATAAATCATCACTACACTACACAATACATACTTATATTCTATACACAAATCTACTATATATATCGCTAATTCATTCAACACAATATACAAAAATATACTATAAGTGCTGCTATTTGAGTCTATCTCATCACGACTTTTACTCACTGTACATATACATTCTAATCACTTAAAACTTGTACGCTATAACGATCCTTATTGTCAAGTCCTATATTCGTCTTCGAGCTGTTCGTAGTCTGTCTCTTTTCTAACTTACACTATTTATTATAAACTCACTAATCGACGAACTCTGCACGACACAGCACATCACAGCTACTCTACTTGCAATTCGGTTATTATATTTTCTATATCACCCTCTGGTGTGAGTCCCCTTCAGGACCAAAAGCTGAGATTGAGGTAATGATGACCTTATTTTAAAATCCGGTCCAATTTACCCCGAAGTTCTCGTGACAATTTCCTAATAATATATTATAAATAAATTACTCAAGCTCATTCATAATAATAAATAGTACTATTCCCCACCTCATACCCTCACATACTCAATGGGACTAGCGACTTCTAACACTACCTACTCATTATCTTACTAGTATCCCTTACTTCTCGACCTCCACTCATCCATTATATTGTCTTATACTCTATTTACCCACTACTCACACTCACGCTGTTATATTTTATTATATCCTCACTAATTGCTCTAATATACACTATTATTACCCTATCATGACCTGCAAGACTAATTGCAGGCTAAATCAATATGCTTAAGCAAATCTTTAAACTTACCAACATCAATAATAAGAAATACATAACTATCTCTACTCTATTCAGCCATCGGAGGTGCGTCATCAAACTTTTCTTATATAGCTCAGATCTTTGGCAAATGACCTCGGGGTGGTCAGTGACCCTCATGGGAAAACGAATGCCACATCAAATTAGGTCAACGTGGCACTGACCTCTTCGATCGCACGGATTAACTTCAACATTCTTCTCACACCTACAGTAAATACAGACATACTAATCTTTAGATTTATGATTTATGATTTCATTTTATTGTTACAGTGTCTTGATTAATTTGATTAATTCATTTTATTATTTGTCATTCACACTTTTATATTTTAAGCGTATTTTTAATTATTTTTATATTTTTTATTCTTTTGTATTAGTTTTTACTAAGCACTAAGATCTCTTCATGCGCTGAGTAAATCACAACGTGGAAACGAGTTTGCAATTGAGAATGCGAATTCCGTAAAAGCACGTGTGACAGAAACCCGTCCGCTCGCATTACTTAGTTCATTTATGTTACGGAAAGAATTTATATATCTCAACTCTTTATTTGAGACTTCATCTCTCACTTCATTTTTACTCCTCTACTAATCTTGATATCTACTTCATCTATATTTACTTTCACTTCCTTCATCTATTTTGCGTAACTTCGATTAATATACACCACTCACTACTAGACACATTCTTATAATATTTTGTCAATTTGTATTCCAACACTTCTTTTTGGTCCACACGAGTTAACACGTGTTGCTTTTTATGTTCCACTAACGACAATAACACACAGAATCACTTGTCTTTCATCTCCGCCTTATTCTCGCAGCATGATGTATAGGCTCGAACAGATGAGAGAGCTAGCACGAGAGAAGAGAGAGAGATGAGACAGATGAGAGAGAGACACACTGTTATTACGCAGCAGACGGCACTGAACCGCCCACTTACATTTCTTATACCTATTCCATTATCACCTACAACCTCCATTCTTATCATCTTATTCACTCACTCACCTTTCCCATTTTATTCTTTCTTCACTTTTCGTCAACTCACTACATTCACACCTACCATAGCTACTTAACTTTTTTATCTACTACACTCAATTCGATATACCCTACACTGATTCACATGACACCATCTAAATATACATATATATTTATACATGTAGCTATTTGGTAAATACCTATATATCCATACATGTTTATGTAGTTGTTTAAATAACTACATGTATATTCCTGAATATAATTTATAGTTGTTTGATTACATACTTCTACAAGTCACACATACTCAATTATATAAATAAGGTATATATATTATATATATAGTATGAATTAAATATTAATAAATAGTATTATATTAAATATATATATTGAAACTCATTGTATATTACGTAATAGGGACCTCATTGATATTTCGGCCTTCGGTCGATTTATGACCCTCGCTTCACCGCCGGAGTTCCCCTACTGACACTAGATCAAGCCTTACACATATGGCCCTATACAAGCGATTTGTATACCGTAATATCTCTGACCTAACCTAGGACCTACATCTTCCATAAAACATATAGGCTAAACGGTAGTAACATCTCAACCACACTCACACTCACACTTTAAAACTCAATATTGGGACGATAACATCCTAGGTTCATACATTAAACCGTAAGCTTCACACCTATCCTAACCACCGTCTGACACCTAAGATTAAGCCTCCTAAGCTAAAAAACGAGAAAAATTGAGTCTTCACTAAGATCTCTTCGTGTTTAACTGTATGTCACACCTCAGTAGCCTTAGTCGAGGTGAGCCGAGTGTGTATGCCCCATGTGCGTAACCATGAGGTCATCGAGGCCGATAAGCCCTGACCTCTAATGCGACCAATCATACTCTATACTGCTATTCTCGTGCGTGCAGTACCACCACACGAGCATCACCATACAACAAAAAAACAGCACACAAGTGACCCTCGCGACTCCGGCTGTACAGACACATATCACGTTTTATTAAAAATTAAATCACAACATTTCGTCAGAACACACAACAACACTTATACTAATCATACATCATTACACACTTATACTTATTTATATATATACACACACCAACTACACACACCCATACACATACACATTCACTATGACACTTTAATCACAAACATTCACTTTGAACAGCTTATATACCACTACAATTGCGAACTGTAAACCACTCTCCGTTTTCATAACCTATCCTCACCTTACATTTACAGACCTTATAGACTACATCAAGCGGTCGAACATAACACACACACACTACTACATAACGTATCATATACCACTACAACCTGTATCTCACACACATTCACCACTATGACACTTACAATTAACCATAGTATAGACACTGTACACTTACATTTACACTTATATACACATCGTATAAACACACGACCAATCCCCCTTTGTCTTCCATGGGTCAATTTTAGTCCATCCTAATATCATTAAACATCTACTTAAACATTAATTTATTAAAAACAATAATATTATTACTGATTTTAAAAGCAGTAAATCAGTACAATCAATAGAGGATATTATTAACTACCACCTTAGGGGGATTAGTATGACCATTGTTTTATTACTGTTTACTGCTTTTAAGACTCAGGGATTATCATTTTTTTAGCGTATTCAAAGTTCATGTAAGCAGATTGGACAGGCATTGTATTGTTACTGTGACACATTACATATCCTTAATAAGCAGTAAATCAGTAATCATATTAAAACGATCTAATTTTTCAACTTAAACACATACGTCGTATGGAGGAGATTGTTCATGTGAATTGACGCGTATGTTCGTCACCTACGATTTACGGTAACTGCTTCTAGAAGGCAAATGGTTATTTGCTACGGCTGTATGGTCTAAACTTATTGAGGGTGTTTTCAACTGCATCTTATGGAGCGTCAATGATATTCCTATATTAACAATTTAGATCAAATTACTTTATAAGTACACATACAATGTAATATTGAAATCAACTTAGAGGTGTTACCTTTTAACACTCCAAATAGAGGGTGTGATAGATAGGTGTCTTGAGATCGCTTTCCTACTGTTATATATTTACAAAGCTAAACTGCTATATAATTACTGTTCAGTGACTTTTTTAGAGAGCCTATGTCTTATCCTCTATTCGTCATATTAACTTAGTCTAATAAATCTCGTTTCTGTAATTCATTCAAATTTTCAATATTCACTACATTAATTATTAATTAACAAATTAACATAATGAACAGCAAATCAGTAAATCAATAGGTCTGAGATAAAATCTGCTGGAGCTCGGTTGGACGAACGATTTTTCGCTACAGATTCGATTTTATTAACTAGATAACATAGACCATTTTAACACTATCAGTTTTTAACTTGAGCTTTAATCATATTTACTATTACAGATTTCGGAATGTTTCTGACCTATACTCCGTACTTACTGCTATTAACTGTTCTGCTTATAACTGGTTTTAAAAACTACTGTGAGGTTATCATATGAAGAAAACTCATATATTTTTATTTAACATTATGTTTTTATTTGTTTTAATACTTTTTATTTATTTTTATTAAATTATTTTTTTTTAATTTTATTTATTTATTATTATATGTTTTATTATTGTATTATTATATTTATTTATTTATTATAACTTTTAGTGTTATTTCTTATGCCTATTTAGTTATTAATTACTTTTAGAACACACAACTACACACAACGACACAACACTAATAGGTACACACCACACACGCACAAGCAAACACAACCACAAGTACACACACACTACACGCACACAAACACACCACAGTACACTTACAGCATGATTAATTATACAACACATATGCCTAGTACATCTATTAACATTAACACAATTCACTATATGACAGCTACAATTTCTACCCATAGATCAGAATACATTTACAACTTTATATAATCAACATGCCGCGTCACACAATCACATTCACTTGATAACTTTAATAACAATAATCACATACACTATGACACTTACTTGGCCATAGACACTCTTACATTTAACACTTAGACACTCAACACATCATGAATTTACTACACCTCATCAACATGAATTCTACTTACACTACACAGTATTAATAATATAAGACAGATGTTACTTTAACAGTGTACACTCAACACCAGATTTTAACTTTTACACAAACAGGATTTATACTTATACACTTGCACACATGATATAACAACACAATAAGAGTATGGGGATTCACACACACAGCGGATATCCGCCTCCACCACACATAATTCACCATTAGTATCTACATAGCTATACCACTTCACGGGGGGGATGTTTGACACATTGATAAAGAATGTATACGAATTTATTAAAAACATTTTAAATGTTTTAGTGAGAGACACATTCGTACTTTTCAATATAAATTTACTGAACATGGGAAAATTCCTTTAATACAAACAAAAATAAAATGTTAATTACTTTCTGAATTAGTAATTCTTTAACACATTCTATACATAAAACTCCCAATTCTTACCATTAATATTTTGAGAGCAATAATAATAATTATATAAAAATGTTTTTCAAGAACTTTTGTATTAGATTATTAAAATTATAATTATACTAAATCCAACTTTTTAAAGTAACTAGTTTGCTAAAAGTTGTTCCAATTATAAGTCTTCATTAAACAACATACTAGTTTTTTAAGCCGGGTACTTAAAGCAATAAATCAGTAAATCATAACACCCGCCTTATCACCCCTCTACTCCAAGCTATGCCACGTTTTGGTTCTATTGACTTACTGCTTACATCAATCTTTAAGACATGTAATAAGTAATATGGTCACACATGACCACAATAATAAACAAATACAAGTTCTTCATTTACGATCGCACCAACAATAAATATTCAGTGTTCTTTGTCATCTGAAACACTCATCTAAAGTTTTTATCTTGGTATTAAACATATAAACAATTATTATCACTGTGTGCTCATTCTGATGAGCTTGAGACTTCCAGCGAGTTCGATTTAAATAAAATTATATTTCAAAGTTTTTTTAACATTAGTTATGAAGTGGAAATAATTTCTATATTAATTTTTATATCATTATTATGCTACCTAGATTTTTTATACCATGGATACAATACGCATGTATACACGAGACAATAACACAACACAGTTACCGCACCACTTTACAGGATACGAAACTGACCTCGTTATGTAAAATGTGTATGTGTTGAAATTACTACTTTAGGTCTAAATTTAGTATAATCCTAATTTGTAACTACGAAGGAGCGATTATTAAAAGCCTGGAATTCCAGGAGTCAGAAAATATATTTCAAACTGACTTGATTTCTGTAAAATTATGGTGGTGGCTTATTATTATTATAATTATTATTATTTTATGTTTATCACTATAAATATTGAGGTATATATTTTAAAGTGGGATACTTTGTTTTTAAGGTCCAAGTGTGGAACCCGGTGCAGAGACCCGGTGCAGAGGCCCAGTGTGAGACCCAGTGCAGTGGCCAGTGTGGAGACCAGTGCCAAGACTCCAGTAACATTAGTGATGACTCCAACAGCGTGAGTGGTCCAAGAGTCTGTGTATAACTCGAGAATCAGCAATCTGACGAGGTGTCCTGGTGGTCAAGTTACAATCCTTAATCTCTAATAATATTACCAGTGTGTTGCTTGAGTCGGCGAATTGGTTGGGCAGTTTACTTGAACGGTTTGCGAGGAAACCTTTAGGTTCGCTATACACAAGAATTTAAGTGTGCCTTTGCTGCACTCACTACAACAGCAATTTGAGGGTGCCTTTGAAGCACTCACTACCACCGAAATTTGAGGAAGCCTTTGTAGCACTCACTACCACGGGAATTTGAGGGTGCCTTTGTAGCACTCACTATCATACAATTAGCATCGATTACAATTAGGATTACCGGCTCAACAGACTGGGACGGTGCTCTTTATGCCGACATTGCGATTTTCGACTCGCATTGCAACCAGGGTTGTGGAGTCGGTTCAAAATTTTCCGACTCCGACACCGACTCCACCGTCTTCAAAATTACCGACTCCAACTCCGACTCCGACTCCGACCTCTTGAAATTACCGACACCGACTCCGACTCCGACTCCACCCTATTGAAAATTACCGACTCCGACTCCGACTCCACCCTTTTGAAAATTACCGACTTTGACTTCGAATCTGACTCCGACTCCGACTCCACCCTCTTCAAAATTCCGACTCCGACTCCGACTCCGACTCCAACCTTTTCAAAATTGCCGAATCCGACTCCACTCTCTTCAAAACTACCGACTCCGCGACTCCAACTCCGACTCCGACTCCACAACCCTGATTGCAACACTGAAAAAAATCACAGAATTGATTTCTTGTGTATTTTGTTTAAAGTTTAATGTTTTTATTGTTTTTGTATTAAGATAAGATATTGTAGGGTTATTATTTATTTAGGTAATTTTAACGATGAATATTTTGTTATGACAATAAAGTGTTTGTATTAATTTGAAATAGTCTGCTTATTTCACCTCATTAGCATTAGGTCACAAGAACGAATAAGAATCGTTTATAATAGGTTTATTATTCTTATTCTTCGCAGTCGTAGTGTACAGTATGTTTAGATTTATCCACATTAATTGCATTATAATTGATATACGACGTTTGTACGCCGTCTGGCAGAGAACTCAACATCTATAATATCTATCATTTGGTAAATAAGAATGATAAATGAGAAGGAACAGCATAACAAGAATGGTTGCTCAAGATATAGCTCAATTATTAAACAATATTGTCTGACCTTGCTTGAGCATGTGGAAAGAAGGATGATAGTCGGTTTGGTTAAGCGAAATATTATAAGTGTTGAGGTGTTGGGAATCGACCGGGTGGGAGACGAAGAAAAAGTGGATTGGAGTTAGTAAGGGAATGCTGGAGAGGAGAATGCGAGTTTGGGAGTAGGCGAGAAAAGTAGGTGTCATAATTAGGAAGTGATTGACGGGGTTTTTTGTGAAGGGGGTATGGTTTTTGGCCCACCTGGCCAAGGGATGAACCCTAATTTGACGAGATTTTATTATTATTGTTCGTGCGGCGAGAGTCCGTGATAAGGTATAGTAAGGGGCGGTAAGGCCGGGTCTTTCTTTTCGACTTGGCGTTATATTCTGTTCTACTACTTACTCTGGTTTCCGTGCATCGTGGTCGCACCTTACTTCCCATTCTTGAGTAGAGAAGGTGGAGTGATGATGATATATGGTAATAATAGTAGTTATATTATGAATTTGATAATTATTTTATATTATAGTATATATATATATATTATAATAGTATATATATATATAGTATATATTATATATATATATTATATATAGTATATATATATATACAAGTGGTGTACCTGTATTTTCGATCTTCGAGTATTGAGTGGTTTGCTAGAAACATCCAGGTGATTTGTGCTTTCTCATGCTTGACTTAAGAAAAATGAATGATGATTAAAACTTAAAAACTGCTTAGAATATCTACATAAAACCTAGCAATTTTTATGTCTAAAAATAATTTGAGAATTAAAGATGCAGTTAAAGTTTAAAGATGTAAAGGTTCTAAATGTCTTATCGGTATTTCTGAAGAAGATTTTTTAAAACTTGATGTCTTAAGATTGATGCGAGGAGATTTAAAGGAGTTTAAATGTTCAAACGATTTCAAAGAAATTTGTGTGTGAGTAAAAAAGTATTTTAATCTTAAATATGCTTTTTGTGTAGTAGTAGTAGTAGTAGTAGTAGTAGTAGTAGTAGTAGTAGTAGTAGTAGTAGTAGTAGTAGTAGTAGTAGTAGTAGTAGTAAATAACAGATAGATATGCTGTGAATAATGGATTGGTAGACTTTAAAAAACTGAAGCTGAAGAAGTTCTCGAGTGTTTGCTGATGATTTGTTATTTTAATTATAAGAAATAAAAGGTTTGAAGTGTTGTATATGAAATGACATCATTTCGGAATACTCGGAAAAAGTTGGAGTTTGATAGGAAATGTATCAGAATTAAATGCCGATAAGACAGTAGTGATTGGAATTCAGGGAGTCAGATCGCTGTTAGTTTATATTGTTTGGCAAGTATAACAATAAATATATATAAATGCCTAATTATATAATATAATATTATAAATATATATATATATATATATTATATATAGTGATATAGGAAAAAATACCCTACTCACTACTTTATATTGTATTATATATATATTATATATATATATATATATATAATATAACTATATATTATATATATATATATGATATATTATTAATAGTCTATTGTATATATATTATATAAATATAAATATATAATACATTATATTATTATACCTATATATATTATATATATTATATTATATATATTATATATACTATATATTATATATTAATAATATAATATAATATATATATATTATATAATTTATATATATATATATATTGAAGCTCCTCCAGATACACCATTGACTGCAACACAAGTTTAGAGTTTGTTCACGCTTTGGTTAAATGTTTAGCAATTCAGAAAAGATCAAGTTTTTATAAGTGTCATTTCCAATTTTGAATTATACTTCAACTACCAAACCACCATTACTACAGCACTATACATCGATACAGCAGGAACTTTGGCTTCTTTATTAAATAGAGGATGTCTTAACGCGGATCTTCCGGATGTTTTGGAGACGGAACTTTAGAGGAATGTATTATCGGTCCGTGAATTTCTTAGTTGGCACGGTTAGTTTTGATCTGATTATTTTTTAGGTGGAATTGGATATGTCTCGCTGTTTTCAATATTCATCATTTTCATTGTGTGTTTTTTATATTTTATATTATATATTATATATATATATTATATATTATATAGTATATAAGTTATTATAGTATATATTATATAATATATATATGGTATTATATATAAATATAATAGTATATATTATATGGTATATGATATATATATATATATATATATATTATATATATATATATGTATATTATTACTATATATATATATTATATATTTATGTAAGATATATATAATATATATATAATAATATAATTATTATAGTGGGAGTATATATAGTAGAGAGTGGAGCACTCGAATGGTCTGAAGTACTCCATAGGGATATGTATTAGGGATTTCCCATGCATTCCCAGTGCCCATAGTTCAACGGCTTTTCTTTGCTTATGATACCACTTCCTTTTCCAAACACTTTACAAGACATTACTTATATCAAATGTGTGGGAGAAAGCAATTGC
>JABUQX010026912.1:0-2500 GCA_015478945.1 Trachelipus rathkii
AAAGAAGATTATATATAAATATATATATTATATATATATATATATATAATAATTATTGATAGTATATATATATTATATATTATATATATATTATATATTATATAAATAAAAAATATTTATATAAAATATAATATAATATTATATTTTTAAAATGCAAAAAAAAAAAAAAAAAACACTTTTTGGGCGGCTAAATATTAGAAGTTGAAGAAAGTTTTTTAGTTCTTTCATTAAAAAAGTATCGCTATCGCTAAAAACAGTGTAAAATAGCACGTGCCTTAAAACAGTTCTCCGCTACTCCGCGGGGAGATGAGATTTGCTCATTTTTATGAGGCCCGTTAGCGATACTAAAATAGAAGCGTCCGTTAATATCGCCGCTATTTCTATCTTGCTACTGTCTATATATTATATATATATTAATATATATATATATATATAATATATATATATATATATAATATATATATATATATATAAATATATTCATATATAGTATTATATATATATATATATATTAAGTTATATATATAATATTTTATGATATATATATATATATATAATATATATAATATATATATATTATATATTATATATATATATATATATATATTATATATATATATTATAATATAATATATATATAATATATAGATATTATATAGTATATATATATATAGTATATATAAATAATATATATATAATTATATATATTATATATATATATATATATATTATATATATATAATATTATTATGTATATTATATATATTTATATTAAAAAAATTATTAATTATTATATATATATATATATATTATATATATTGATATATATTATTATATATATAATATATATATTTATATAATATATATATATATATATATATATAATAATATATATATGATATATATATAATATATTATATAGTTATATAATATATATAAATATATATATATATGTATATATATAGTATATTATATATATATAATATATATATAGTATATATAATATATATATATATTATATATATAAAAATATATATATATATAATATAATATATTATATATATAATATATAATATATTATATGTATATATATATTATATATAAATATGATATATTATATTATATATAAAATAATATATATATAGTATATATATATATATATTATAATAATATATATATATATATTATATTGTTTATATAATATATATTATATATATCCTGTCTATCCCCCCAGATTGGGGGTGAGTGTGTTAGCATACATCGAACAAGACAAATTTAGTAAAAGAATATGACCGCAAAGTCGTGAAGAAAGCACAGCCTTACCTGCTCCCCTTTATGATCCTAAGTAAGAACTCTTGCCGCATCAAATAAAATCCGCCCTAGGGTTTCACGAGACTGCGACAAGACTCTCACTTTGGTATCTCGTCAATGTAGAGATCATTCCCATGGGCAGGTCCCACAACAATAACTCTCTCATAAAACCCAGCCATTCACTCCTGTTATGCACCTTTCTTCTCGATTCTGCCAAATTCACATTCTCTCCTTCAAGAGCATTCCTTTACGAATCAATTGCCAGCTTTTTCCCTTCGGTCTCTCCAGACGGTGTGATTTCCCAGCACACTCACGCACTATACATTATCCGAGCTTAATAATCCAACCGATCTATCATCCATCCTTTCCATAAGATTCAAAACTATTCTCTAATGTGTCTCTTCGTTAATCTCCCATTACTCCTTCTTCAAGCAACACGCCACTCACTGAACTTGTTTTTCATCATTTTTCACCAATTCCCTTGCCACACCTAAACACGCCCCTAGATTGTCCATCCTTGAACACTATCTTTTAGATCTATACCTGCCTAACATCCTACAACCATGTTTCACTACTATACATTAACACATAGTAATAAAATACCTTCATTTGCAAAACCCTATGCGTACTCAAGGACGAGCTCCCTTTGTATCACTCAAGGATTTAAATTGTACCAGCCACTCTTCCTACCGAATTTGCAAACTTTCCTACTACAGCTCGCAACATCGTTCCCTCTTCCATCCAAATATATTCCTAAATATTTAAACTCTAGGCACTTTGTTCAGTTGCTCACCATCCAGCATAACTTCACACCGCGGACTTCCCTCACTCTCACTACTATAATCTTACTCTTATCTACATTACTTTCCAAACCCCTCCATTTACACATCCTGCCAAATCCTCTACCAATCCTCTGAAACTCTCTTCAGATCACCACATACAAAACAAATCATCGCCATATAAATTAAATAGGGTACCCTCGCACTCTCTTTCATTCTTCCATTCGATTTTAAATTCCTCCAATTGCCACCCTCCACCTCTAATTCATGTCATAACGCCCCATCTAATGAACGAATGGAAACTAATCATGGGAAGTTAAACATTCCTCCTCACTCCGCTATCAATATTAAACAATCAATCTTTCAACTTCCCATTACTCTTACACACCGACTCACAATATCGTAATAAC
>JABUQX010026912.1:12500-13547 GCA_015478945.1 Trachelipus rathkii
CCTCTGACCACGATGAGCTAAAGGGCAAGATCCTTTTTGAGCTGGCTGATCCCCATTTTTAGCCCCACCTAAACTGGACATAAAATTCGGAATTTTCAGCCGATTTTGACTATAAACACCAAATGTAGCTTTTTTTTTTTTGCCCTCTAAAACGTTGTTTTCCGGTGTTTTTCTGTGTCTGTAGTCATTCTTTCAGAATTTTCAAATTTTCAAAACCCATGTTTTTGACATTCTTCGAATCAACTTCCAGAATTTTTTCCATAATGACTTCAAACTTGAAATATGCATAGATAGGTCCATTATCTAAAAAAGTACGGAAGTACTTTTTCGATTTTTTGAGTTTTGTGCTCAGCGTTGTCCAATTTCCAAACCCACTTTTTTTTTATTTTGAAATGAAAAATTGCGATAATTTTTTTTCTGTTTGGGCGAAGTGGATGAAATTTTCAGGACTTATGTAGTCGGGGGAGAGGCACATTTTTTACTTAAATAATTTCTTTGTATATGCATTAGTTTTGGATTTGTTCTTGGAACAAATTTTCAAAAAAAATTTTGGGAAATTTTTTAAAATTTTCTTTTGGGTATACAAAAAAATTATTTAAGTAAAAAAGGTGTATCTCGCCCAATTATACAAGCCCTGAAAATCTGATGTTGATCGGATAAGTAGAAAAAAAAAAATCTCAATATTTCACATTTTTGAACGATTAAATTTTTGAAAAGTGAAATATTGATATATTTTTTTCTACTTATCCGATCAACATCAAATTTTCAGAGCTTGTATAGTTGGGCGAGATACACCTTTTTTACTTAGATAAAACTTGTTAAAATAGCTATCATAACACAACTTAAAAATTTTTTTTTTTTTTTTTTTGAAAATTTGTTCCAAGAAGAAATCTAATGCATATACAAAGAAATTATCTTAAGTAAAAATGTGCCTCCCCGACTAAGCAGCAAATCCTAAAATTTCATCTACTT
This sequence comes from Trachelipus rathkii, assembly GCA_015478945.1. Taxonomy (NCBI): domain Eukaryota; kingdom Metazoa; phylum Arthropoda; class Malacostraca; order Isopoda; family Trachelipodidae; genus Trachelipus; species Trachelipus rathkii. The sequence goes on from JABUQX010026912.1 coordinate 13,473, forward strand.
CACCCAAACAGAAAAATTATCGCAATTTTTCATTTCAAAATTAAAAAAAGGGTTTGGAAATTGGACAACGCTGGA
>JABUQX010026913.1:0-27500 GCA_015478945.1 Trachelipus rathkii
AAAAGCTGTTCTCTCTAATTTATTTTTAAGAGCATTTAGAAATTGTGACAATACATATTTAGATCAAGAAAGAAATTTAATCATTAATATGTTTAAAAAACTTAATTACCCCCAACCGGTCATTTTTAAAGCCCTTCAAGCTGCCAAGAATAAATACTTAAATTTAACCACACACACGGAAACCTATGCTAATATTTTACCTATTCCAAACATAGATACACACATACTAAATAAATACATACCCCCTCAGATTAAAACAACCAAATCCAATCTCTCAACTTTGAAACATACATTAAAACCAAAAAAAAAACTTACAAAAACCAAAAACCAAAAACCCGGTATATACGATTCCGTGTTCTGATTGTAATAAACTTTATTTAGGTGAAACCAATAATCTTGACACCAGAATTTACCAACATTCATATGATTTAAGCACAGATAAACCCTCTTCCTCATTAACCTCCCATAGAAACTTAAACAATCATTTGATAAACTTAACGTCTCATAAACTAATTGTTCCCATTCAAAATACGTCACAAAGGAAACTTATTGAATCATTTTTAATTAAAAACTCCAATAATTTTAATAACCAAACTGGAAACCCATTCATAGATAATATTACTAATTTTTATTTGAAAAAGTCCACCAAACTCGGCAATCTCCTTAAACTATTATAAACTATTCATCAATATGAAGATGCTTCAAGTCCAAACCAAGTAGCCAGATAGAAGAGCGAGCCATATTGTGAAGTATGCATTTAGATTAGTTCCTGAAGATGTATCCCGCAAATGGGGAACGAAAGCTTGAACGTTGCCTCATTTTTTCATATTTGAAATTTTTTGTGATTAAATATAAGTTTATAATTTTATCCTAATGTCGCATTTTGCCGTCAAATGGGCATCAATCATGTTCTATATGTCTGTTTTGCGTCGCCTCCAGGGGTTTTGAAACATCAACACACAGCACAACACACACACACACACACACACACACACACACACATCACACACACAACATACCACACATATATATATATATATATATAATATATATATTAATATATATATATATATATATATATATAATATATATTATATATTATATATATATCTATATAAATATGATATAATAAAGCATATTGATAAAAATTATATATTTAAAATCAGTTATATTATTAAATATAAAATAATATATTTAAAATAATAGTTAAAATAATTAAATATTTATATAAGAATAAAAATAAAAAAATATATTTATAAATAATTTATATATCTTAATTTTATTTTCAATTTAAGTGTTGTTTTTTCATAATTAAAAAAATTTATAAAATAAAATATTAATTAATATTAAATAAATTTATTATATAATTAAATAATAAATAATTATATAAAAAAATAATATAAAAATTAAATAAATAAAAAATTAATATATATTATTATAAAATTATCATATAAAATTTAATAGATAAAAATTATATTGTTTTTATTATTATATATAATTAATAAATTAAATAATATAATGATAATATAATAGTATTTAAATAAATATTAAAAAAAAAAAATTATGTAATTTGGACTCTATAAAATATAAATTAATTTTTAAGCTATTAAAAGCGTAAAAATCTGACATTATGCTAAATAATTATTTATTAAAACAATAGTTAATAACAATAATTAATTATAATTAATAATTTAGCTATATAAATAATCACAATAATTAAATATTTATAAATATATAATTACAAACTTAATAAAATATAGATTAAATAAATAATATTTATTTAACTAATTCTAAAGATTATAAAATATTATAACAATAAATCAGCCCATTTGTCTAATACAGATTTTGCAACAGAAGTTTTAAATTTCTAAAAACTTCTTAAAATTTTTCATTGATTTCCCAAGGACAATTATAGAATAAAAAAAGTAATGGCCTTCTATATAATTCAAAGGCTTCGCCCTCGTGGGCATCTTTCAAGGTATGACTGTTTATGAACGAAGCAAATAGAATTAAATTACGTAAAGAATTATTAAAGAATTATTAAAAGTTAAAACATTAAAGGACTAAAATTTATGTTGTAATAGAAAAATAAAGGTGAAGTTGATAATTTAGATTGTGTTTTTTTCCTTTCTTTCTTTACTATGTAAAAATATTTAGGTAATCGGACATTTCGTATATTTTATATTGATGTCGGTCTAATGCTTTCTTATAAGACAAAGACTCCGCCAGCCTACGAGTCCGAAATGTCCTCTTTTTAATCAAATTTTGAAGTAATTTAGTCTATTTCATTATATTTGATGTCGGGTCTATGCTTTCTTATAAGAAGGGACTCCGCCAGCCTAAGATCCGAAAATTCCCTCTTTTTATATCAAAATTTTGAAGTAATTTACTATTTCAATGTATAATGGACCAACATTCGCGGACTTCTATATGTCTGAAATAGAAAACAAAATTCTCAAAGAAAATAATATCTTTAAGCCCTCTCTTCCTTACGTTGGAGATAGCCGTTGTGAAACGGTGTCATTTTAAAGATCTGAAAGCGTTCAATGTTTATTAACAAACTGGAGACAAATAGCAAATTAAATTTTACATATGAGGAATGCTTAAACAAAAGAAAAAGATTTTGTTAGATATGAAATGAAAATAACCAACGATGGTACAATTGAAAGAGATATTTACGTTAAGAATACCGATAAAGGAGTTTATATGAATTTTCGATACGATGAGCACCCTGCTCGCCATAAATATCTATAATGAATAAACACTTGTACACAGAGCTTACAAAATAACATCTAATTGGGAGCTCTTTCATAAAGAAATTAAAAGAATAAGTAAGCTACTAATTAACAATGGTTTTCCTGAATATTTAGAGAAAAAACGCTGAAAACACATTAATATATTGGCGGGATCCTGAAGACAAAGATAAGAGAAAAACTCATGTTCTATAGCAAGAGCGAGAGTGGTTGGTTCAATACAATGCAAGAGGAATTCAAAATGAAAATCATTTTAAAGAAACATATCAAGAGGAAAAATAATGAACAATCACCATTAGAAGTTAATTATCACCAACAAGTTATCTTCTTGCTTTTGTGCTCATGGTGTACCGTCTGCTGGAGAGTGTACCAACGTCGTATACCTATTGTCCATTGCGAATGAGAGTGAGTGTAACACCACTTACGAATTGGTTATACGCAACGACTACTCCTTTCGGCAGCCGTATGTTGCAGCACAGGTAGAACCAAGCAAGATTCAACACCAATGCAGGAATGAAACATAAAAACACTAGCACAATAAGTGACAAATAAGTAAATTACTTCAAAATTTTGATTTAAAAGAGGGGAATTTTCGGATCTTAGGCTGGCGGAGTCCTTCTTATCAGAAAGCAAAGACGACATCATATAAAATATCGAACGAATCATGTCCGATTAGCCTAAATATTTTTTACATAGAAGAAAAGAAAAAAAAAGACACAATCTAAATTGTAAACTTCACATTTGTTTTTCGTATATTATAAATTTTAGTTTTACCCTTACTTATTGATATTTTTAATAATTGTAATCTTTGTTTTTGATTCCCCAGTGACAGCTTAGCTTTGTCTCTTCTTTTATTTATCAGTGCCCTTGTGCCTTAATATAACTTTTTTTATTTTAGTTTGTAGTGTCATAGATGCATAAAATTGAGCTCAGTGATACTATTTTAATACTTTGTTCCTCTAATTCTTATTCTTTAAATAATTCTATAGTAAATTTTTAATTTCTAAATCCATTTTTTGGATCTTATATAAATACTTCTTCAAATTTTATAGGAGTTGTCGATGGATGGCGTTCACTATAAGTGTTACCACTACCGCTCACTGGCAGCCCTAATCAAAGATGAGGTGTACTCAGTTAACGTCCGAGGCATGACGGAGCCAACGCCCAAGGAGAGAATCAGCTTACATTTCCCTTGACCAGTTTGGCACACACCTGGGAATTCTCGTTTGTGTTTGGCGAGTGCTGTACCACTGAGCTCTTCTTTTCATGTTTATAGTAATAAAAAAAAAAATATAACAAAATATAATATATTAATATATATATATATATAATTATATATAATTAGTATATATATATATATATAATATTATATAATATATATATATTATATATATATATATATATATACTGTATATATATATATATATATATATATATATATTAATTATATATATAGTGTATATATATATAGTATATTATATTATATATATATATATATAATATATATATATTATATATATATATATATATATATAGTTATTATATAGTAATATATATATATATATAAGTATATATAGTATATATATATATATATATAATTTTATATAATATATATATATATATATTATGTGCCTCTGGTTGTTATGTTGGGTGAGGGTCGATGTGGGGTGGTCGGAGGGGGTTGGTGGTGGGGCGGGCGGGGGGTGTGCGGTTGGTTCGGGGTGGGGCGGCGTCCTCTCCCCCCGGGGCGGGGGGGTGGGGCCGGTCGGTATTGCGAAGGCTTGCGGGGTGGCGGTGTGGGGGGGGGTCGGCGGGCTTTCGGGTCGGGGGGTGGGGGGCGGAGGTGCGGGGGGGCCGGGTGAGGCGCGGCGGGTGGGGTGTCCCGGGGTGCGCGGGAGCTATATATATATATTAAATAGTGGCCTGGCATAGTGCCCGTGCACAAGTACAAGTTTTTAAAGAACAAAAGAATGGTTGAAATGGAGTTACCGATAAAGTATATTTTCTATAAAAGCCAGTCGTTCAAAGTAAAATGATGTTTGACGAAGGCATCAGGTCCCCTGCTGACTAAAATATACTTCGCATTTTTAAAAAGATTTGAAATTTTTTTTTTCAAAATAGTATTAAAATAATAATATTTACTTACAGTATTAATTATATAATATTTGTTTTTTTACGAAAATTTGGGTATGTTCCTTATTGTATATAAGGTTATGTGGTTGTATTGTCCTGTTTACAGAGTTTTAAAAAATGCCTATAAGAATTACATAAATTTTACCTATTTCGTTTAGAGAAAACCATTTTTATATTTTTTGGCAATTTCTTCGAAGCAAATTTTAGTTTTGTTGTAAAGTTATTTATATATATTTTCCATTATAATTTGTATTAAATAATGTTAATTCTAGTATAATATTATATTTTACAACATTTTTAGTGATCATATTCTTTAAAATTATCGTTTATTTTCTATATAACGTTAAGTCTGAGGAGACCTATTTTAAATGCATTTTCGCGGGACTATTTCGTTTTTTTTTCATTTAAAATAAGTTTGAGGTTTCATAAATTATTAGCTCGCATGTTAGCGAGGAAAGTTAATATTTGGTGTTACGAGTTTAACAACGGCATGTGTGCTGTTAAATATATAGTAAAGACGATATTTTAATAAATAATTGAGATCTCAGGACCAATATTGAGTTTTATTCTTCCTATAAAGATTAGTTTTAAAATGGTTATAAATACTTGGGTGACGGTTCCTAGCCTCGAAGTACTAATCAAAACGTCTCATTTAGCCTCTTGGTGGTGAAGGCGGCTTCGACAGAGAAAGGTGTATACCCGAGTACCTGTAGATCACTTAGGTCCCTCATAAAACGAAGTCTGTCTAAGGGCTATCGCAAAGAACACCATCAATACTACTGCAATGGAGGAACACGAAAAGAACTACAACTTGTGAAGTGGGAAAAGAAATAACTCTCCTAGCACTCCTGCCACTTCATATACATTTACATGCATGCATACAATATTACACATTGTTATATATATATTATATATATACAGCAGCATATATATATATATATATATATATATATATATATATATATATATATATATATATATATATATATATATATATATATATATATATATATATATAGGCCAGTTTTTTTCGATTATCCGTCATATGTATCTTAAAAACTAATAATGCTACAGTAAAACGGAATAAGAAGTTATCAACCTCTGAAATAAAAAAAAATATTCAAAACTACAATAGCTACAGCGAAGAGAATACATTTTTGAATCCTCGTAAAATTTCACATAAGAAAATGTAAAATAATAATAATAAAAATTATTGTTAATAATTATAGTATTATTAGAAGGCCTATTTAGAGACCTTTATTGGTTTCTCGATAAAACAAATAGACTTTCTATAAATTTTGCTTATACGGCACACTAGGGGCTCGAGCCGAGATCATAGGGGGATTACTTTTCCATACTCCCAAGTGGAGAACCCAAGGACAATCCAAATGTACCAAAGAGCGGGGTTCCGGAGACCCTGAGGGGAATTAGTCCTACCCCCGTAGTTACCTGGTGACCGAGAGGCCCCACTACTGCCTCCTGTGGTATACACCTCTTAAATTTCTTAGTAAAAAAAAAAGCTAAAATTTAATAGAAAGTCTATTTATTTTATCGAGAAACCAATAAAAGGTCTCTAAATAGGCCTTCTAATCATATTACTATAATTATTAACAATAATTTTTTTATTATTATTATTATTTTTACATTTTCTTATGTGAAATTTTACCAGGATTCCAAAAATGTATTCCTTTTCGCTGTAGCTATTGTAGTTTTTGAGATATATATTTTTTTTTTTTTTTTTTTTTTTATTTTAGGGCAAACTTTGGTTCAGCGTTTATGCAATTTATTCTGTTTTATTTTGTAGCATTAATTTTTTAAGATATATATGACAGATAATCGAAAAGCTGACCATATATATATATATATATATATATATATATATATATATATATATATATATATATATATATATATATATATATATATATATATATATATATATATATATATATATATATATTTATTTTTTTTATTTATATATATATATATATATATATATATATATATATAATATATATATATATATATATATATATATATATATATATATATATATATATATATATATATATATCTGATGTACAGAGGAACACTGATTGGCAAGCGAGAGACCCCAGGTTTGAGACCAAGAGCGAGAGAACGTGAGCTATTCTGTATAAACTCTAGCTTCGTCTCACTCAGACGTTAATGAGTACATTGGTAGTGTGCTCTTGCTACTAATGGGAAAGCTTCCCGGCATCCGTGATAGGCTCCGGCCAGCCAGCGAATATCGATAGGCCCGTGATACCCCAAGGCGATTGATTGGTCCCGCCGCTGACAGGTCGTAATAGATCTATATGTGTGAGGTGATTGTTTTATATATATATATATATATATATATATATATATATATATATATATATATATATATATATATATATATATATATATATATATATATATATATATATATATATATATATATATATATAACACTATTACCAATTAATAACAACACTATCACTAATTAAAAACACTACCATTACTAATTATTAATATTATCACTAGATTGTAGAATGTTCGCAATCTCTATCAACCAGTAAATACTAAGCCACGAAAATGAAGCAGATTCGAAGAGGTGTCATGACTCATGACAGCACAGTTTACAACCTAAATCAAATTTCAGTTCCTTGTACTTGCGTATTTAGTTAATTATGCATGTTATGCTTTAGAAATAAATTGTTAAATGATCCATAAAGTAATATGTACTATCTAATTAAGTCTTTGAGTTTCAAAATAATAATCAATATAGTGAAATCGATAATTCGGTTTGGGGGTGACCTTTTCCAACTAAATCAAATTAATACCTTTTTTCATTACTTTTTAATCAAAGTTCATCGATTTATGTCACTGAACGGAGTTGTTAAAAAAGTCAAACCATAATGACATAATGTATATATTTATGCATATGTGTTTGATTAGTAGGAAAGTTGTTTTAACAAGATTTCAATTTTTAATTTGGAATTTTTGTCAAATATATATATATATATATATATATATATATATATATATATATATATATATATATATATATATATATATATATATATATATATATATATATATATATATATATATATATATATATATATATATATATATATATATATATATATATATATATAAAATAGGAAAGAGTTTTGTTTACAAGAGCTCAATGTTGATTAATAAAGAAAAGAAAACAAAGAAAGGGAAAAACAAATTCGAATTTAGATACGGAAAGTTTTTTTTTTTTAAAATACAAAAAAACTTCTTCTTTCTTCTTTCTTCTTTCTTTTCTTCTTCTTCTTCTTCATCTTCTTCTTCTTCTTTTCTTCTTCTTCTTCCTTCTTTCTTCTTCTGCTTCAAGTCCCTGGGAATTTATTGGGTGGTGAAGGATAGAGCAACTGCTTATACATTTGGTGGCCATAAATGTTTAATGTACGAAGGTACTTTTTTGTCCAGATTTAATCTTTCTTATGAAGACGTCTTTTTCTCTTTCCTTAAGTAAAGAAATAAAAGTAGGAAAATAAGCCAAAGTTACACGCATGTATTGTTTTAAAAGGATCCTGAAACTCGCATTTATATTGTTGAATTAAAATAGATGGTAGAATTGCTTGGAAAAAGAAAAATATTGTAGCTTGTTTTTCATTTTTCATATCATTTGTGTTTCACTTTCAACAATGTGTTTCAACAAAAAAGACTATTGCAAGTACATTCACCTTATTATATATATATATAGTATATATATATATATATATATATATATATATATATATATATATATATATATATATATATATATATATATATATATATATATATATATATATATATATATATATATATATATATATATGGGGGCCAGGCCTTGAGTACCACTTATGGGATGAGAAAACCTTTAAAAACCACACCCTGAAACGTTTTTTTGGGATCGGATGGCCTATGGTTTAACTATATATATATATATATATATATATATATATATATATATATATCTATATATAAATATATATTCATATATATAAATATATATATATATATATATATATATATATATAGTGTTTAAAATGAATGAGTCAAGGAGAGATTTTACTCTCCATCGGGATTCGGAACATTGACCTGGGCGTTGTAGAGTTATCAACAACCGGATGCATGCTCTAACCACTAGGCCATTTAAATGAATCCCCATAAAAAGAACGCTTCAAGAATACTTTTTAAAGCTCCGGTTTTCTCATCCCATAATTGCTGAGTACTTCAAAGGCCTAATTATTTGAACTATATATATATATATATATATATATATATATATATATATATATATATATATATATATATATATATATATATATATATTTATATATATATATATATATATATATATATATATATATATATATATATATTCCCCATTGAAGGGTATGGGGGGGAGGCTCACATAAAATACACACAGAGTTAGGGGAAACAAAGGGAAAACGAGTCTGAATGAAAATACCGTATGAAAGTTTGCATACAAGGATTTGATGAAAATATATTGGAGGAAGGAATACTTTTTCAGGTCTTGCCAGTAAACTATTTAATGGAATGTTGAGGAAATGGAACATATCTTCAAATGATGCTCACTGTGTCATGAGAGATACTGGTGTCAATATAAAGAAAGCTCTGTTTCTTTCTTGAGTGAAATAACACAAACTCCATCAGTCATCAACTCACCTAATATATTAAGAATAGGTACCATATCCCCAAGCAACAGTTTGTATATTTCTCAAAATGTAGGTCATTTGTGGCACACTTCAATCATTTGACCCTGTCTCATGAAGAACTAAAGAAAAGAAAATAAAGGCCAAATTAGTGTTACGTAACTTTCAGAAACACAGAACGCTACAAGAAGCTTGGACAAAGATATCACCATGATAATCAGTATAAACTCGTCATCAATAGGGAACGTCATTCCTCTCAGACACTGACAGTCAAGGGATAAAAATGTTTGCGACAATATTGAGGTATCTTTTTATCCTGCTTTTAAAAAAACATGCGAACGCTTCTTTTGTCAACTCAGCGTCTGCAAAAATGAAAAGAAATTAAAAATATTGAAATCTGAAATTATTCAAGAAAACCAAAGAACATCAAAGGTTGCTTCAAAACCATCCACAGGTACCACTGTCACCGACGTCATCAGTGTTATTCTACGTTCAAGCAGTGATCATGAAGATGTTCAGCTGTCTGAGCAGAGGCATGAAAATTCTTGTCGAATTAACACACAACAATGAACTGCAGCCCCTGACGTAGAAAACCCTTTGTATGGTAGATGATGCATAAGAAAACGTATCCTCATCTTTCACAATTAGCAAGGATTTACCTTGTTTGTCCACTACCAACTTATGGTATCAACCGTAGCTCTACAAATTAATGATAGAGTTTTTATTTTCAAAGGGCGCAGGTTGGGGAAAGAGGTTGACGGGTTGCGTGTAAAAAGCATCATCGAAATATGGGAAATTGAATGTATTTTATTCACTCAATTTTTATGACTAAACTTTTACAACAGAGCAAATATCCAACTTATGCCTAGAATAAATGTGGCATATTAATGGAAACATGTAATATTCGCATTTGCATTTGCGAATATTAAGAAAAATTATTCTCATTAACATTCGCGAGTAGTAAAAATATATATATATATTCGCATAACCTTCGCATTCGCGAATATTTGGTCAATCTCTAATATATATATATATATATATATATATATATATATATATATATATATATATATATATATATATATATATATATATATATATATATATATATATATATATATATATATATATATATATATATATATATATATATATATATATACTGTATATATATATATATATATATATATATATATATATATATATATATATATATATATATATATATATATATATATATATATATATATATATATATATATTCGCATAATATATATATATATATATATATATGGTTACCATTGTTTTGAAAAGACATTGCAAAATGTTTACCCCACTCGTTGTGAGCGCGCAATAACACATCTGTAGATATTTGTGCAGATGCGTCGGTGATGCGATCCTTTAAATGGTTCATGTCCCTTATAATTTCTCGATGCACGATGGCTTTCAAATGCTCCCAAAAAGAGAAATCAAGTGGGGTAAGACCGGGGGATCGGGGAGACCACTCAACTGGGCCACGACTATCGATCCACTCATCTGAAAATGTCTGATCCAACCACTGACGCACCTGTAGAGCATAATGTGATGGGGTTCCGTCCTGCTGGAAGTAAAGTGGTGAGGTACCGTCCTCGTGTAGCAGTGCTGCAAGTATTTGGTCCTGCAACATAGCGAGATACTTGTCGCCATTAATTTCTAGGTTTTAATACAATATAATGTAGAATTTTCTGACTATCGAATGGTTTGTTTATTTTTAAAAATAAAAAATATTTTATTCATTATACACAGGGGTGCACGGGGGTACTCATGTTTGGGAAGTCATAAATCAAAAATCGCGATAACCTTTTTATTATTCATCCGATCAGCGCGAAACTTTCGGAGCATGTAGAGTTAGAGGAGATACAAATTTTTTGCTTAGATAAATTTTTAGTACACAGAGTAAATTTGCCGCTGTGCATGGGAAAATTTTCCCGATAAGCAGCGGTAAATCCCTTGAGTCTACAAAAAAATTCTAAACAAAAAATGTGAATCTCGCCTATTTATATATGATATGAAAATTTCGTATTGATCGGCTGAATAATAAACAAATTATCGTGATTTTTATTTTTTGAGTAGCCATAAAAAATTATAATTGGTGGCATGTAACTTATTTAATATTTATCTCATCGCAATGAAACATTCACAGCTTGTGCAACTCTACAAGTTACATATATTTTATTTAGATTAATATTTCATATTCCCAACGGTTTTGCTGCTAAATCACGAGAAAATTAAAACTTCGAAATGTTTCCCATGAGCAGCGGCAAATCTGTTTGGCATACAAAAACTTTATCTAAATAAAAAATATGTATCTTTCCCAATTGTATATGCTCTGAAAATTTCCAAATGATAGTATGAATAAAAAAAAGTTTAATTTTTTTTTTTATTTTTGAGCAGCACAAAAAAAATTTTAATGATTGATGGCATGCAACATTTTTATTATTCATCTGAAGAAAGTGAAGTTTTTTTATCTTTTATATCTATTTAACGAGATACGTATTTTTTATTTAGAGTAATAAATATTTTGTATGCCGCTGGTCACGGGAAAACGTTTGAAAATTTTGAAGTTTTCCCAATGAGCAGCGGCAGTAAACCGTTTGGTAAACAAAATATATATATATATATATATATATATATATATATATATATATATATATATATATATATATATATATATATATATATATATATATATATATATATATATATATATATATATATATATAAATATGTATATCTTTTCTAAAATATATATACTCTAAAAAATTTTGTAATAATCGGACACGTAATAAAAAAGTTATCGTGATTTTTCATTTTTGAGTTGCCAAAAATAATAAAAAAGGTGTATTTTAAATAATTGGTGGCACATAACATTTTTATTATTCATCTGATTAGAATGAAATTTTCGGAGCTTATAGAATTAGGCAAGATCAACAGTTTTTCATTTATAGAAATCTTTTGTATACTCCAACGATTATACCGTTGCTAATGGTTCAACTTCTTGGTTTTATTACTCAAAATATATTTTGTTTACATAGAGTTGATATTTTGGGACATAGCAAAAAATCCATAAGACATTTTTATAGTTTTCCCCTGTGTTTTCGATTTTATAGACGTTTGGTTATATTTTGATGTATGATTCGTTCAAATATAATACATTTTGATTAAGTTTTTTATAACTTTATATTTTAGGAAAAAGAAAATAGGCCACATTTTGAAAAAAAAATATATGTATTGACAAAACTCTGCTATGTTTGAGATATTTTATCAAACATCTGTGTATTGCGAGTATTTCAGTGAAGTCCGTTTTCAAAAATCTTTTGTAGTTCAGCAGAATTCACTTTGAAAATTGTTGATTAAAAATTAAAATGCTGATTCATGACATTTAGGATGAAATTATTCAAAATCAACTAGGAATTTTGCAAATGTCGTCAAAATAAAAATTATAGAGCCTGCTTTGTTCTTTCGAATGGTGTATCATTTATCAAAATAAAATTAAAAAAATATTTTGACAGTACCGTCCCCTTAAGGTTACCATCAACAAATATTGGCTCAATTATTCTATCACCCCATATCCCAGCCCACACCATTACCTTCCCAGCACTTTGCATCTTTGTTGGACACATTCAGTGTCCTTTAAATTTGACGATTAGCGAAATGAATAATAAAATTAGCCCTTTCAAGGTCAATAAACGAGATCTTCGTTGCAAAGGTTGCGTCGTCATGCAATTTGCGTGAAGCCCATTTGCAAACCTCCATCAGTCTATCAGGGTTATCCTTACTAAGGTGGTGTAGCATCTGCAATTTGTACGGATGTCATTTATTGCCTTTAAGATGCGTGTGATACTCGTTTGACTCACCCCAATGTCAGCAGCCAATCGACGTGTACTTCTACGACGCTCTGGGGTAAGTACGAGAACTATAGATAGTTGTTTCTTCATCGGTTGAGTTATCTAAGCCTATTGATCTCCTTCAACAGATCCAGCTGGTCAAGAGTGTTTGCTCCTCACTGTTAAAGATGGGAACTTTTCTAAAGTATTCCTCTCAAGGAATGGAGCCTAGGACCTCCACCCGCGATATACCGCTGATTCCTGATATGTCGCGGTCTGTCGCGAGATAACGTTAGCAGCACCTGAAAGTACAAAACAGTAGATAGAATGAGGCAACCAACCATAATAAGATAAAAACCTGGTGGCTGCATTTCAATCATCATATATTATATATGAGAGATAGATATATATATATATATATATATATATATATATATATATATATATATATATAGTAGTATATATATATGATATAGTATATATGAGTGATATAGTAATATGCAGAAGTATTCCTCTCAAACACCTGTTTGTACCCATACAAGCAATTATTGAAAGATATATAGAGAATATATGGTAATATGAAGAGAGGCAGAGAGTATGAGTATATATGCATCTATACACAGAGCGCACACAACAACAAAGAACACACGCACAACACAAAAACACACACACTGTATCACGCTGCGTTAGAATTTGAGCATTATAAGGCTAATGACATAATTATAGGAAAATGGCATAATCTTAACTTTTTTTGTTTTTTTATTCATTGAATTCCAGACATAAAAATCTGATAATCAAATAGCTTAAACATATAAATGTTATACTGAATTGCGAATTTTCTATCGTTTAAAACATTGCAATACTTTATAATTATTTTCACAAGCTAAATCATAATTTATTGTTTTCAGTTATTTAAATTTTAATTTATTTAAATAATTTTCTGTTATTATAAAGTTTTCGTTAAATTCCTGAAAAAAAAAATGATTATTAAAATTCCACTAGGGTTCATTTAAACCTATTCTTCAACGTGCTTTAAGAAACATCTTCCCATAAGAAAAAGTTATAAATTTTCGGAACGACTTTTTTGTTATAAAAAATATATCATCTAACTTTTTTTTTCTTTTTTCCCTCCTCTTGCCTTACTTCACTGTTTAATTGTTTCTTAACAGTAAATTGCTAACTCAAACCTTTGCTTGCAACTTTCCTTTACTGAACATTCACCACTCCCTTAAAATTTATTTATGTCTAATATCATAAATTTTATTCAGAATGCATATTTGCTCTTCCAGAACATATTTTAAGCAGGTATATGATCCCGATGACATATTTACTATATATGCTTCCAAACTTACACTCTTATTTGTAAGTTTCTAGCTCAAATTTCACCTTCAGTTCCAGCTTGATCAGTGAGCACATTAATCATGCTCCTAAAGAGTGCACTTTCCTACTCTTTTAATAATTATATATCAATCACCATATTTGTGTAATTTCTTTATCTTCTGAGGCTATCTAACCTGAAAAATTTATAAGTGTTTTATATAGTTCTACCCATCTTATCTTTAATAGCTAGCATATTTTCAGTATGGAAAGTTCGACTGCCAATCTTATTTTTATTTCTTTCAAATGCTTGGTCCTTTGTTCTTTGGGACTGAGGTGATTCTTTCTCTTAGGTCTTTTGTTCTTTGGGATCACGGGGATTTTTCCTACTAGGTGCTTTGTTCTTTGGGACCATGGTGATTCTTCCTCTTAGATCCTTTGCTCTTTGGGACCACGCTGATTCTTACTCTTAGGTCCTTTGTTCTTTGGGACCAGGATGATTCTTCCTCATAGGTCCTTTGCTCTTTGGGACCACGGTGATTTTTCCTCTTAAGTACTTTGTTCTTTGGGACCATGGTGATTCTACCTCTTCTGCCCAGTACACATCAAATGCCTTTCGGTAGGGTCTTTTATTAAGGCTTTTATATCTAAACTATCATCATTCTGTTTACAATTTAACTTTCTTAAACTTATTCAAATTTTTTAGTCTTTTTGAAGACAGGCACTGTTTTTAAGGTCTTTTAGTTGAGATTTTTTTTTTTTTTTTTTTTTTTTTTTTTTTTTTTTTTTTTTTTTTTTTTTTTTTTTTTTTTTTTTTTTTTTTTTTTTTTTTTTTTAATTTTTTTCACTCACGGCAGGGCCCTTTTCAATAAGAGGGGTAAAATACATTTAAATAAGATAAATAATTAAAAGTTAATAAATTTAACACAAAAAGAAAAAACAAAAATAAATAATAAATGCGTAAAGATAAAACCACTACACTGTCATCATTTACTAACTATACAATAGTTACCACTATGTAGGGGGCGTCAGACGCGGACTTAAATATAGATAAATATAATATTTTAAGGAAAATGAAAAGAAGGGTAAGGATTCCACAAAAAGATTGCTGAAAGAAAGAATCTATATAATAATAAGGTATCCACATAACGAGTGATCCTTTGGAGTCTCATATCAACATTACCTATTTATCATGGAAAAACAAGGCACCTCTTGTTTACGATGTCAGATAGCAAGGTGGTGGTTGAGTAATGCGAGAGTTCAATTCTCTCGAGCAACTGCCGTGTAATACCTATAGATTAAAAGAAAGATAGGGCAACAACGTCACGACGCAGAGAAAGAGAGTCAGGGAATCACGAAAGAAAATGGACATAAAAGGCCTCTTAGGCATTAGCTTCAACTCCTATCCAGAAAAGGGTGTGGAACGGATCCACCCCAAATGTGGGCGGCATACTCCATACAGGGCGAATAAGACCTTCGATAAAGAGTAATCTGAGCAGAAAAGAAAAAGAATTCACGCCAATCTGAACAGATTCCCATCTTTTTTGGCCATTTTACAACCGATGTGATGTGAGGCTCCCAGACAATTCACTATTATGTTATGTAGTGTGATAAAATAAGTGTGAGTTCTTCAGATTTCTGTAATCTCAACTTTCTGCTGAAATCATTCGTTCATTAATGGTCTTCAAGCACCTATCCAATATTTTAGCAGATTTGAATATATATATATATTAATATATATATATAATATAATATTAAATATATAAAATATATAATATAATTGCATATATATATATTTAATTATATATATAGTATATCAATAAATATATATAATAATATATATAATTATATATATATTATAATATTGTAAATTATATAATATATACGTTATATATATATATATATATATATATATAAATATATATATATATAATATTAATATAAAATAATATTATATTAATATTAAATATATTAATATATACAATTGAATATTAAAAAAAATACTAAAGAAATGATCTAACAACTAGTCATTAGAAATACACACAAGAGACTTATATATATTATAATAACGTAAGGATACATAAAAGAAGAAGGATAAATAGGACTGCCTTCACAACATACACATATAAACACCTACGCATACACGATGACACACACACAATCACACCTAAGCACCCACACAGTACTCAAAGACACAATACACACAACACACACATCACAACACACACACACACACACACACAACATCAAACTAATCACTACATCACAAACACACACTACACACACAACACTACACACACACTACACACACTATGCACACATCACACACACACACACACACACACACAGATAATATATATATATCTTCAGAAATTATACTAATATTCATACTTTTAAGAAAATTATATATAAACTGTAGTTTAAGGAATATTTAGGGTAGGCTCTAAATTATATGAGTTCGATTTCCTAAATTGGATCAATACCCAATTTTATATTTCTAGTAAGAAATATAATTGTCAAGAAAATTGATTTTTCTCACTTAAGATTCATCCTATGTAAACAATCTCTCTCGTTGATGATTTTAAAAGGGAAAACTTAATCTTAAAACAGAAAATATTTTAAAATAATAAAAATTTTTTAAGGGAACTAAAAACTAAAATATTCTTCAATTTGCAAATTTAAAGTATAAAAAAAAGGTGTGAATATGAGTAATTACTGAGAGAGCGTTAAAAGCTCTGAACCATAATTTAGAGGATTAAAAAATTGAAGGGAGAGTAGAACAATTAAGTTACCTATTCAGACTAATAAAATCTTCGCTCAGCGTGAAAGTAAACACTCAAAATTGAACATCCAAATATGAAAAACAAAATGAAGGAAGTATGAATAATAAAACAATTAAATTAGACTTGGAATAGAAAAGAAAAATGTAAGTTGAAGAAATTAGAGTTAAAATAAAAGTAATAATAGTTAAATAATATAATAAAATTAAAACTCAAGAGAAAATGATATAAAATTATAAAGAAATTTAAATTTAATAGAAAAATTAAATGAATTATAAAATTTGTAAATAGAAAAAGTTTAAAAACTTTATACAACAGAAAAATATTTAAAAAAAAATTATATAACTGAAAGGAAGAGAATATAGAAATAGAAATAGAAATATAGAAATATAAAAATAGAAAATAGAAAATAGAAAAATAGAAAAAGAATAGAAAATTAATAGAAGAGAAAGAGAATAGAAAAATGAAAATAAACGGAAACAGACGAACGTCACCTTATGAATGAAAATTGTTTTTGACAAATTTCGAGTAACTTCTTTGTCAAGTTTTGTCAAAACGCTCAACAACAAATTTGTCAAAACGAAGTTGAAAGGCCAAGTTTGAACTCTTTAGTCCTGCGGTAATTCACTTAACAAACACTCTAATTCGATCCCTCGAACTAGTTTAGTTCTATGAATAAATTTACACAAGAGAATATTAAAGTTCTTTAAGCAATATCCATACACACATCACGTACTGTAATATATATTATATATATATATATATATATATATATATATATTATGTATAATATTAATATAATAATTAAATATTAATATATATAATATATTATATATATATATTATATTATAATAATAATATATATATAAAATAAAAGTCATCCCTCTACGTACAAACTTAATTCGCTTACGCTGTTGGCTTGTTAATAAACAGACTATTCCGACGGGTCTAGTGTCTCGGCATGGAAATCTGAACAGCCGGTACCTGATACTGAACAACGGAATGAGAATTCGTGACGCAAGTCAATGATTAGCGAATTTCCCGCGCATGGAAGAATCCATGTTGGACTCCCGCGAAGATATGGGTCCATTATCTGCGCATACTTCAGCACATGTTCACGGGTGCTAGGGGTAAACAAAATCCCTCATCCTGAGTGTCATAGATGTTTGGACCGTGAGGGAAATATACCTCCTTGAATTGGATAAGGAAAAAAAAAAAAAAAAAAAAAAAAAAAAAATATATATATAATACTATTAAAAAATAATAATATAATATATATATAAAATTATAATAATTAATTTACTAATTTTATTAATATATACTATATTATATAATAATATATATATATATATAAATATATATATTAATAAATATATATATTGAAATTCAAACTCAATTGCTGCCTCACCACCATCATGGAGCTTATAAATAAGCTGACTAATATAATATCTACACCAGAGAAAATAAATTTCTAAAATCGCTATAATAAACACATACCTTCAGAATTTATCACTGATCATTAGGTTTCTCCAATAAATATTTACCAAAACAAAATTTATTATAACTCTTACGTGTGGGTGCAAAATAAAGTACTACAATCATTGAAAAGTAAGCATCGTGCCTTAAATTTAATTTCCATTTTAATCGGGCAAAATAAATCGATCGCTGTTTTATTTCATGTAAAACTGCTCATTTATTTAGATCTAACCTCAGGATACAATTTTTCATACACAAAAATACAGTTTTCCCTTGACAAGTTCGAAATTTAGAGACGCCTACAAGTAATATTCTATCCTCATTGTGGAAAATGTTTCCTATATATATATACCTTCAAAAACTTCTCCGTTCCAAGAGTAGTGCCCACATGGGAATTAGCCACAGAACCTGTGCCCTCTGTTCGAGAAGAATCTCTCCAATTAACAACATTTCCATAAACGTCCCTCTTCCTCTGAAATTCTAATAAATAATATACTTACATAATATATTAATATATATAATTAATAACTAATATATATTTATAATATATATATATATATATATTATATATTATAATATATTAATATATTAAATATAATATATAATATTATATATATAATATATATTTATATATAATATATATATATATACACTATATTATAATATATTATATATATATATATAGTTAATATTATTAAATATTATAATATATAGAATTAAAATTATAATAATATTATATATTAATAATATAATTATATATAATAATATATATATAATATATATATCATTATAATATATATTTAATATAATTATAAATATATAGCTATATTAATATATATATATAATTAATATATTATAATATAATAATATATATATATATATATATATAAATATATAATATATAAATATTAATGTCAAAACATATTTTCAACCTTATTTTGGTTAGGGACTCCAACTCATCCTAGCTTAGTTTTTAGGCTAAAATACATTAGGCTAAATCAGAACTAACTCATTTGTTAAACACTTGAACCTTCACTGCAATACCTTAATCATTTCTATAATTTTTGAAGAATGTTCAAGAGTTAGAATTGAAGCATGTTGCAATAGGTCAAAGTTTTAGAAATCTAAAGTAAATCTTTTTTTTATTGCAAATAACAAAACTCTTTTATTAATTTGTTTTATTTATCAAAGTTTGCCCTGCACTGTTAAAGATGGGAACGTTTCTAAGAGTATCTCTTCAAGGAGATGAACCGTAAGAACCTCCAGCACACCAAGTTTCATATCGTTATTACATTGCTCTGCAAACGTCATGTTGTTATTTCGAAGACTTGTTATTATGTTTTACATAGAAGTGACCATAATTTACAACACAAAAATTTAAAACAAAAAATATAAATTACTTCCAAATATACACAGTATACAAAATCATAACATCGGACACAATGGCACATCAACACAATACACACTCACAATACACTACAACTAAAACACACACAGACTACAGCTATATATCATGCTCTTAAATTGTAGCATAATAAGGACTAATGAACATAATTTTTAGGAATAATGCTAATATAACCTTAACTTTTGTTTTTTCTTTGAATTCGTATAGCATTAAATATAAAATTATACTTATATAATCATAATAAATGTGAGCTTAAACAGATATGGGTTTGATCTTATAGTGCCCTATGATTTCTTATCGATTTTAAATATACATTTGTCAATACTTTTAATTAATGTATTTTCCACAAGCTAAATCATAGTTTATTAAATCACTTGCAGTATTATAAAATTTATTAATTCAAAGGAATAAATTTACCATGTTTGTTTATTGAATCTTATAAAGAATATCTTTTTTAATAGTTCAAAGGATATAAACAGTTAACGACTATAATTTTATATGGACTTGCATATATTCGTTCCTGTTAACAAACTGTTTAAATGTTATCCTGAATATTAAGTTTATAAGTCACAAGATAAAATATTTATATATTCACTTAAGTAAACTACTCAACTTTAAAATTTGATTTGTTATTATTTCTTTTATTTATATTTCAATATAGTAGACATATGGATCAAACACCAAAAGAGCGCCCGGTTGCTCAGCGGTAAAGCACTCGCCCAACTACTAAGAGATAGAATAACTACAAGTTCGGACAATTAGTCCGGCTGTAGTAGTGAGCTAGTTCTACGTTCTTGGCCCGTCTGTTCTAGACTTTAAATAATTTAGAGGCGAATTACCCCATTCCGAATTATATATCTGCCCTAGTGAATATATATTAGTTAGTAGTTAGTAATATAATCTTGATAAATAAAATAAAAAAATATATTAGAATAAATTTCTTTAAATTTGTAATAAATTTTTGTTTAAACTACAATTAAGTCAAACATTATTGAATTTTATAATGTTAAATATTCTATGAATAATTTTGGGTGTAGTTCTGGGAATCAGACAAATCAAGGGCTACGCTTATTTAAGTCATGATGCTATAGCATTGAACAATATGGAAGAAGAGGAAAAAAGAAACAAAAAATTACTTGTAATCAAGATGTCTGGAGTTTACAAATTCAAGAATATTTCATCAAAGAGAAAATGCACTATGTGACTTATATCCACTACTAAATAATATAAAAAACAATTTTCCGTAACCCAATTGAATTTAAAACCTCTCATTAAATTTCTAAGTACCTACTCTCTACTAATGTAGATGGTTATCAGACCTGGTGCGTCCAAAAACCAGGGAGTACGTAACCAGCGATGATAATGCAAGATAAAACCCTTAAATTATTTTAAGTATTTTTATTATTATTACATGCTTCCAAAAAAATTTATCAAAGAAAAAAATATAATACATATATATATATATTATATAATATATAATATATATATATATATATAAATAATATAATATATAATTATATAATACTTATATATATAATATATATAATATATAATATTAATACATTTTAATATATAAAAAAAAGGGATTATAAATTTACGTATAGATATAGAAGCAAATAATATTCGTGTTAAATACTATAAATATAATTAATCTATAAATTAATATATCAAATAATAATATATATATATAATGATATATATATATTAATATATATATATAATATAAATATATCATATATTATTATATATAATAGAATTATTAATATAATTATTATATATATATTATATATAAATTATAATATATGTATATATAATATATATATAATATATAATAATATATAATATATATATGATATATATATATTATATAATATAATATATAATATATATATATATATATATTAATATATTACATTATATATTATATTATTTAATATAATATATAATATATAAATATATATATATAATTAATATGATTAATGTGAATATACTAAAATAATAGCAGTTATATAGTATGAAAACACTCACCGCATAATTACTATTATTATATTACTTAGTATATAGTAGTGAGTGATGCGCCAACTAAATAAGAGATCTAGCATTCCACAGCACAAAACTATTATAGATCATGAATGCTAAGGAAGGAGGAAATCAATAGTAAAATATACTTACAATGATAATATTAAAATTAATAAGCCAATACTATTTTTGCTAAAGTTATACATACACACATTTACATACACAAATTATCACTATACTTCAAAAGAACCTAATGCATTCAATTTAATAGATTGAAGCATACAATATTTGATGTATGAATTTAAAGTTCTATCATTGAGCCGAGTTGTCATTAATAGGAGCATACAATGAGAGTTAAAAATAATTAATAATAATATGATAATAATTATTGTAATTATTAATATATAAATAAGTGGAAATATTCATTCAATTAGAATATTAATTTGTTTATGTAATATTATATTAGTAATTAATATAATAATAAATAATAATGAATAATAATACAATTTAATAATAACATGCTAGAAGACAAATAACGTAGATTCACTTTGCATACACAAGTATGACTAATGATATAACATAGAAGGGTTTACGAAAACCTTTAAATAAAAAACACCTTAAATACTGTACAGAACACATATAACACAAGTCCATTACCTTTAATTAAGATAGAATAGCAACTACCAATATAAATATATATATATTATAAAAGAAGAATACAATAAATAGAACGAATACATAATCTTACCTATTAACTACGAATCATATCTTCAAACTCATCTGACAAAGCACATGTGTAATCCATCCAAAATCTATGAACAATACTTATAATTTCTAAAGCACCCTACTACGAACAATCCACCGACGAATGATCCACATATCGCAATGTTCTTCAATTCCTATATCTCTAATTAAACTAGACAGAAAGAAGTGTAAATGCCTTTCACCACATCAATACGTCATTGACTCAGTCGTTCATCTCACCATTTTAATCAACTTCAGTAGTTAAGTTTTTGACGACGATTTCCCTTTCGCTCACCACAACATGTTGACTCCAAATGATTGAAAAATATGAAGTATGGTGATCTTATGATATTCTAATTAATCTTATTTTTTCTGATATATGAATTAGAATTATGATTGTTATTATATGCTAAGGACTTTATTGTAGCACCCTTTCATCCTATTGATCTATCGCAAATTAATATCGATATGAGTAGATATATTCACCCTCCTCTTCATCCAATTTTACTCAGAAAATTCTAAGTAAATCATTCATACGTGAAGCCTCCTCAAAGCCATATATTCAGCCTCAACACTCGATTTGGCAACTGTCCTTTGTTTTCGATGTAATTCCTCAAGTATAAGCTTGCTCCACACGGCCTTATACAAAAGCATTACCCGGTTGTTAATTTATCTATCGAATGTACAGTTTTCCACTCAATCCGCAATCTTGAGTAAACCGTTCACCGGTAATTTTAGTATTTTAGATTTAGGTTAGTAGCATTTAATTCTAAATAAAGGCTTTTAAGTTAATATTATTATCCTGATGGACTCTTTTTGGAGTGATTTTGCCAGTGTTATTATTTCAATTTTTATAATTAATTTGATTATAACTGTACTGATGGATATAATAATAGAACTGGAGTAATTATAATATCTGATTATTCTTCCATAGTTAGAAACAGTAAAGATACATTATATGAAAACCTATAATATATTTGTTAATATGAATATTTATTTTTCATTTCTTCTTCAATTACAGAGATTTCTGGAGTTTATAATCAAATTTTATTACTTTCCATACATCAACGATGGTGTCAGCAACATTCTACACTCATGTTCAATCCCGATTAATACCTCCAGTATTAGTGTGTGCGATCTATCCCTATCCCTTTGTGACAATTATATACCACTTCAAACACTTTGGGAATATGGTATTTACCCCAACTCTAATGTACACCAAAGATCATGCCTCAAGTAAAGCCCGCCCGAAAAGCATTGAGTCTTTATCATTCTGGATATTGTTCTAAGAGGTCTTTCTTTTATTTTTTCACTTAAACAAGTTTAATTTTTGGAATGATCCAGTATCAAAATCATCAACATATACGCCAATGATAATGAAATCGTCAACATTTCCGCACAAATATATAAACACATATGGATGCACGCATCTGTGGCGTTTTAGAAATCAAGAATATAGACGGGAGCTTTGATATAAGTTTATTGTAGCCACATCCGACCAAAGATTGTTTCAGATCCGCATTAAAAGCTTTTTATATTTCAGTTTAGACACATCATTATTTTTGCCACGGAGAACCGAATTGTGATTAAGAGAATATAGCCCATAGCATTATTACTTTTCGCGAAGAAATAAAGAGCAGTCTTTCAAGTTACGAACTTGTCTTGAAATCTCCATTAATTAGATTTCTGTCTAATAGATCTGAGTTCCATATATATGAATAGTCTCTCTTAGTTCACCATTTAAAACCTAGTTCTCAACATCCATGTTGATGTGTATATTCATACCCTTTCAGCTGCAATTGCAACGATAGTGTATCTATATTAGAGACTAGATGACGCAATTTTATATAAAACGGAGGTAAAATTGTCTCATAATAATCAAGATGACCTAATGTCTTGTAAGAAAACCTTGAGCGACTTACAAGAAAAGTCTTCAAACATTAGCAATTAACAAAGAAAGCCCACGTCCGCACATTTTAATGATTTAGTAAGCTTCAGCAACACGAGTTTTTGAACCTATATATTCTGTACCAATTTCTGTTAATCTGACTATTCACTCTTATAAGCTAGCACTCTATGTCTAACTTATTTACAACCGAAGCAGCTAATAATAATCATTTTTCATAGATATCGCCTATCTATAATCCATATTGAGCAAGAGCCAGACTATTTTATATATGACAATATCTGTGAGAGAAGGATGACCTGATTCCCACCATCTTACTTACTATACCGGGTGTTCGTTTCAGTTACTTGTAAAAGGCTTGTAACAAAAGCTATATATTAGGGACTTTTTTTCGCGATATCTCATCTATTTTCTTCTGATTCGTTTCTCCTCTTACTTTTTTCCACCCGATTCTTATTGATAGGCAGGTGTGATAATCTCTCTTGTGTACTTCCACGGAAATCCCCATTTGCCACATCCGTGTGCGCAAAAATATCTTCAGGAATCATACTCTCTATTCTCCCACTTTCGTGCATAGGAACAAAAGATGTGATATATCATTCATGCCTGCATGAAGTCAATGACTGTCCTTAATACTTCTTCATGATTCGTGATTCTTCAGGATCATTTAATATAATATCGTGAAAAGAATAAAAGTGAAGGTCTTTCGAAATAATTATAAATATATATTATAAGTAGTATATTAATATAATATATAAAATAGGTGAAAGATATTGAATTATTCGTATTATATAGTAATATATAATATATATGGTCAGCATCTCGAAGAGTTCATCAGTAAACTAGAAAAACATATAACTAGGTTATCTTTAGGAAAATGTACTACATTCTCTTATCTATAAGAGACGTATTTTTACCCCAGAAATTAAGAATTAAAATAAAGAAAAATAACGCTTTTTAATAAAAAGTTAAAGAATATATGAAATATAATAAATATATGTGAAAAAAATTACAATTTATATTAAGAAGATCGAAGTATAGCTCGCTTTATCCATCTAGAGATTGTTACTCGACTACCGCTATTAAGGTGACCAACGATTAAGAAATTTTATTTTTTTTTTAAAACTAAAAGAACACCCAACGTAAAGACCTAGAACGATGGACTAGAAAATACGGGAGGTTCTCGGCCGATCCGGGCACGACGAGCCCTAAAAAGGATAATTATAAAAAAAGGAAAAAAAGAGAGAACTAACTTATTTTCTTCTCTTAAGCGCGTATAAAAAATAATAACTGGTATTTGGCACCTTTTGCTCTTCAAAAGAATTATGAATGAGACGTGTCACAGGTCAAGTCAGAGTCGTACATTTTCTCTCCAGTAGCACAAATATAAATAATAAGTATTCTGACCTATATTACAATCTCTCTGGTTATAACTAGAAATAATAATCCAATAGCGAAAAAAATATCATTGTCCATTATCTTATAGGTTCTATCTTCGCATGAGTAAGAAAATACTTGGATGAAATTCAACAAAAATGTTTATTTATTTATCCTTGTATGATTATGATCTATATGCCTGAACTTTTCGAGATGCTGGCTATATATATGCTTATATATATATTTCTATACTATACTAAAGTTAAATTTTTAATACTTCACACTTTTTTAAATATAAATATTTAGAATATATTATTCAATAATAATATAATTAAACTTTCTTAGGCGTGAGTGTACGTACAAAAAAATGTCATTAAGTCGCCGAAAATCAAGAACAGAACGGTACATCATGATATCTGGTAGATCATAGTAGTAAACAAGTCCAATATATATTAATCAATGTGAGTATTATATAATAACTCTTAGCTCATACCATTATTATTAAGCTACAGTCACCTAGTGAAGTTAGCATAATTTTCTTACAATTACACAGAAAGAAATAATAATCATTTTTAATATACTGAGCATGCACACAAGTGTACATTACTAATGATTAAAGATATAGAGAAGTCAGTTCGGGGGCATCGAGAGCGGAGCAACTATGACGACGATAACGTCGAAGTTACGGACTCATCAAATTTGTGCCAAAGCACAAAAAGAGTCCACATCCTTAATACCGAGCTAAATACTAAACAATTCACATCATACACACCCCGACCCGATTGACTAAGACGGTTTCTTTGATGCTAGTGTTAAAGATATTACTGAGGGATAGAAGCCTACTATCTATTAAAAAAGAATCTATATGCAAGTACTTATCTTCATACCTACAAAGATGAAGAAAAGATTAAAGTCGTGTCAAACTTCAGTCCGGCCTTACTCGTTGTAATGGTGCGAAGAGCGAATATGTTCATATTGCTAAAATATATAATATTACCATTTACTT
>JABUQX010026913.1:47500-54615 GCA_015478945.1 Trachelipus rathkii
TAATATATATATATATATATATATATATATATATAGATAGGAGAAGAAAAGGCTATGTAAATTAAGTTTTTTATTTTATATAATGATAATTAAAAATGCAGTTTTAATTACAAACATGAAAAGCTTTTTTAGATAAAATTTATAAAAGTCTCAACACTTTAGCTGTTACAATAAAATCATTCACAGAAAGATTTCGGGGATCAAAAATATTCACAAGATGTTCAAGACTGCATTTTTCAAGTAGTCCATATAAGAAATAAATTACAAATAAACCACATAATTGTGAGGACGAAGATTGGATGGGATAATTTAATGTTTTTATATAATATGCATTATTAAATGTTAAAAACGTTTTTATATATTCAGCATTGTAAACTGAAGGTTGGTGCAGGGAGTCAACTAAAACCATAGTTCCATCCTCATCTTTATACAGAGCACACCAGTGACCGTAATTTGTAATAGACGATGAGACGTATTGAAAACCAAGCCTTCATTAATTTTTAGTTTAATATTTTTAACCTCGTTGCTTGCGTACACATTTCTAAATCCTTTTACATTCTGTAAAACACTTTTAATTTCTGATTCATCCATATCCTTTTTTAATAGTTGGTTAACACGTTTCTTACGCGATCAAGTTCAATGAGATTTTGGAATTCCAAATAAACTAACACGGAAATAGGAAGCTGTAGACTTGTAGAAAACGTTAAATTTAAACCTAGTACACCGTTTTTTATTGTATTTAAATGAGAAGCTGTGCATCCCGAAGCATCCGCTGAGTGAGAGATCATAAGCATATAGATTTGTATTATCCACATATGAGTGCAAATCGATCCCACTTCCGCTATCACTACACGCAATGGTGTGGGCTATCAAGTGGTAGAATGGTCTTGAACATAAAGATTGGCTAACGAGTCCACTGTAAGCTGTTTCATAGTCTTTACCGAACGCTTGACCATTAATATGAAGACTGATGCGATTTAAATTAAAATGTTGGAATTTAAAGACTGGTTTTTTGTATTTGCCTGATACAGCTGTATGCTCCAAAAAACCTATGATGACCTTCTGGGGTAAATATCCGTTCACAATATTAGGGATATTAATGCTTGATAATCCTTGAGTGAAATTAAAAAGCTTTGTTTCGACTCTTTTAATAGGATATTTGGCAGTTGAACTTAAAAGCGATTTTTCAATTTGCATGTGTCTGTCGGCTGTAAGCTTTACTTTCCTTACATATATATATGACTCGAGGAACTTGAAGATAGGAGATGGTACTGCACTAACGGCCCCGGTTTTACTTTTTATTTTCAATGCAAACTGTGGTGAAGAACGGGTCAATCTTATCTTTAAATCAACAGATGGCAATAAGAGTCTTTCCTGATTGAGTAGATCTCCTATCAATTTGCCGTAAAACTCATAAGTATTACCAGTTGACTTCCCTGCCTTATCAATATGTTTATCAGCTTCCTTTTGAAACTATAGAAGCCAGGCTTGAGATGAGCGCCTTGGCTTCGTCTTGGTACGACAAATTTCACAACATACAGGGCTACTATATATATGACTCGAGGAACTTGAAGATAGGAGATGGTGTACTGCACTAACGGGCCCTGTTTTTACTCTTTATTTTCAAAGCAAACTTGTGGTGAAGAACGGTCAATTCATTTTTAAATCAACAGATGGCCAAGTGAGTCTTTCTTCCTGATTAGAGTAGATTCCTATCACTTCAAAACCCTATAAGTATTCAGTTGACTTCCCTGCCTTATCAATATGTTTATCAGCTTCTTTGAAACTATAGAAGCCACAGGCTTGGAGATGAGTTACCTTGGCTTCGTCTGAAAAATTTAATAAATTCTCAATGTAACATTTATAAGGGTACCAAGCTGTTCCTGGACTGGTAGGTGTTTCATTAAGGAATATCTCTAATTGACTGAATGCAGTATAGAGGAAATTCGATTCGGTGTACACTATATGGTCATCCCCTACAGGTAAATCACTTCCATCTTCAGCTAAAAGTTTAACTTTCAGATATAAATGGATATCGGAAGGATCGATATATAAGTCACCTGAACCGGGAATTATAAATTCTAAAGGAGCATCACTGTTAGTAATTGAATGGGTGGGATTAATAGCTATATAGTGACTCTCAATCACGCTGGTCTGAGTAGGTGGAAGACTAAAAAGGTCAAGCTCTGTTTTGCAGCAACTAGGTGATGAACCGTGTAAGAAATGCATCTTGCTAGTATGAAGAGTTTCTTAAGAATGATTGAAATAATTATAATATTCGACCTTTATATACTCTCTGTCTCTCTCTCTCTCTCTCTCTCTCTCTCTCTCTATATATATATATATATATATATATATATATATATATATATATATATATATATATATATATATATATATATATATATAAAAAAAAATATATAAATATATTTTATATATATATATATATATATATATATATATATATATATATAGAGAGAGAGAGAGAGAGAGAGAGATAGATTAGGAAAATAACACAAATTTAATATTTACAATAATTTTTATTCAATATTATATACAAATCTAAAAAGAAATGTCAGACTTCCTTGTTCTTTGGCTTCTTTATTCTTCTTCGTCTTCTTCTTCGTCTTCTTCTCTCTCTTCTTCTTCTTTTTAATTGTTTTCTTCTTATTTCTATTAATCTTCTTTTTTCTCGACACTATGGTATTCTTAGCACGTTTCTTTTTTCCTTTACCAACCATCTTCTTTCTGATTTTCTTCTTCATATCATCCAGCATTTCATCCGATACGTCAGCTATTCGCCGTTTTAATGATGTCCGAGGATCACTGCCTAAAGCTATATCATGAAGAGTATTCATACCTGTCCTCACAGCCTTTTTTCCAATATATTCACCACTCCGTCTGATGAGGGGCAGGGCACCTCTTAGAAGTCGGGCAAAAAATCCACCCACGCCGTAGCCCTTCTGATTTCGGGCCCCAACGAAGATGCGATCGTCATACATTCTAGTAGAGCCTTTCTTATAACTCAACTTTTCCCTATAGACACGTGTTAATGAATGAGTAAACTTGTTTTATTACAGAAATTAAATAATAGTAGAAACTCTGAAGATCATCTAGAGCAATATACAATATGAAAACTAGAAAGGTCATTATTACAAACGCTTTCTTCTTCTTACATGAACTTTACACATTAAACTTCCGTCTGTGAAGGGAAAGGGCTTTCCTTCTACATCTCTTATATGTACTCTTATAGATCCCATTTGCGAGTTACTCAATGCCAAATAATGAACATTAGGGAATGTTATTACTCTGTTATCTATAGGAAAATATACAACTCTTAGTAAAGGAGCTTCAGTGTCACCTATATATTGATGCTCAACTATGTTTGTATATACATAAGCCATAC
This sequence comes from Trachelipus rathkii, assembly GCA_015478945.1. Lineage (NCBI taxonomy): Eukaryota > Metazoa > Arthropoda > Malacostraca > Isopoda > Trachelipodidae > Trachelipus > Trachelipus rathkii. Next base: position 50,907 of record JABUQX010026913.1, read on the forward strand.
CTGGATGGTTGAGCATCTCTGAAGGGACACACGAATAATGTAGTACACGGTCTGCTTCATCGATTATTTCCTCCCTCGATACGGGATGCTTCTCTACAGCTAGTATAACCCTCTTCAACATAGTAGGTATATCATGAAGGATATCCAACACAGCATAACGTTCACGAATATGTTTACGCTGCCAAGGTGAACGCCTAAGAAAAAACACATTGCGATCTCGTAGGTTTATACCTACTTTCGACCTTAAAGATATTAATACTTCATCTTCATAGGTACGCATATCAGTATTGTATACCAAATCTGTACACATAGTACTCCTGTCGAAGAGACTGTTTAAATAACTAAAAATAGCAGGTACCGATTTAAAATAGGCCTTCCTCAGAACAAATTTCTCATAGAAGTATTCTTTTGTACCTATCGTTACCCTATTCAGATCACCAGTGTTTTTCACTTCTAATGTAACTTCCACGCATTCTACACTTCTGTATACCAACATCCAGAATAGGTTATGAGGTATATTTTCTATATCTGTATTTAATCATTTCAATATAATCTCACCTCATAATCCTTTTCAAAGTCTGTAAAGGATTCACCAATTCAGTTTGTAAAACTGGAGAGTTTATTTCCAGTAGATTGTAAATCTAAAGATGTCCGACAGATGCAGAGTTAAATAGAAGTGATCTACACTCTCCATGATTATAATGATTACTGATTAGTGCTTCTTAATTTCACTGGCTTTTATATATGAATTAAACTTAGCAGGGTATCCCACCCACTTCACCAAATACTGTTTATTTCTACCCTTACCTTTGTATCTAATATTTTTTCTATTTTATGTAATATTTACTTAGATTAAATTGAACTTGTATTTGCTTATAAATCTACCTTTATCTTCTCACCCACCCCAAATTTTAGGCAATATGGTCTTTTGAAAACCATCATGAAGCTACGTATATTATGAGAACTTTAAAGATCTCCCTGTAGACCAGCTCCTGCTTCGTATCCTTTTCTAAACCTTTCATCTATTCCAGATACTCTTACATAATCATTGAATTCTGTTCGTGACGAAAATGCTTTGTTCTTTTTCTTTTATCTTTTCACGGCTTTGCTTTTTTCTCACTTCTTCAAATGCTCGGCGTTTTGCAAGCTCCACTACCCTTAAGTGGATATACCTGTTATACAGGCATGGGACTGTCCAGTATGTATCAATATATTTCTGCAAGTATTCATTTTAGTAAAGTACTGAAGCATACGTTCTTTAATCGTACGTTGAACTCTCTCAACTATAGCCGCCTTATTTACTTAACTGAAAATGTGTTATAATACCCTATATCATACTCTTTGATTAATTCTTTAAACTCGTTACCTAAGAACTCACCGCCCTTATCTGACCAGAACATTTTTAGCTTATCAGTGTTCCACCTCCTCTATACTTTGCACGTACTGCTGCTGCCACTGTAGCTGATTTTTATCTTTTAAAGCTTTAAACCATAAGTATCTGGAGTACACGTCAATAGTAAAAGTATACTGATATCCTCAGCCAGATATAAACTATATTTTAATCATTTAGATAAACTATATTGCTATACACTAATGAGGTGCAGCTATAGTTTTCCGTGTAAAATTTTTTCCTTTACAGGCTGTAGTAGCAAGCCTCTTCACCCCTCTAAATATTTTTTTAACTCTTTTTTATCCACATTCGGAAACTTTGAAGCAAACCTAGTGAAACCTCCAAAACTATAAGGTTCTCTCAGGTTAAAGTCATGTTTCTCAACCAATTCCTTCGACTCCATCTTTAATAATGACCGTAATAAATAGTTTTCTACTATATATGCAGAGTAGATATATATATTAAGAGTATATATAGAGAAAGAAAGTATGTTATATAAATATATATATATATATATTGTATATATATATATATATATATATATATATATATATATATATATATATATATTTTCTACTTATATATATATATATATATACAACACACATAAGACAAAATGAAATGAGAAGGATAAGTAAAGAGGTAAGTTATAAAAATACTTTTATTACATAATATTATTAATAAATATTTACATTATTGAAGTTGAGTATTCACAATATTCACAATATATATATATATACTAGTTTATTGAAGATAGAATAGCTTCAGCGGCTTCTATATATGACTCCAAGCCTTTTTTATCAACTGTAGTCATGTAGGTATACACTTCACGAGCTGAGATCTTCAAAGCTTGATTTTTATAACGGTCTGATTCCATTTCTTCACGCCATATAAACGTAAAACGTTCAAGATCGATAACTTCTAACATAGTTGTGAAACTTCTTGATTTGTATAAATAACTTCCAAGATACGCATCGTATATAAGACGATGCGCTGTGTTTAAGAGATTGTCTAACACGTCAACCTCATCTAGTCTTCTTTTGAACTCGGTACTCAGCTTGATGAAGAGTTCGAGGTTCTCTTTACCCTCGACTATAAAGGCGTGTTGAGAAGGACTGAACACCCCTTCCTTGATACGTCGCCACCAACTGCTCACATGAATTCGAGGGATGTTATTATATAAGGAGAAAACTAAGGTAAGTCGATTATGATCTTCTGAAGTTCCTGCCGATATTGTCATTCCCCATTCATTAGTTATACTGCCGCAAGGATATTTAGCATTAATCCATGTCGATACAGCGTCCATAATATTTAAAAGTTCGCTGATAGACATAAATAAAGGTTTATTGAAAGAGTATCCAGGCGTTATGCATGATACATATCGATCACCCAGAGGCCTCCTTCTAAAACAAAAGGCTACAGCATTTCGTTCATGAATAACCCTCCACGTCACAAGGTCACTGACAAAAATATTTTTAGTTAGAGAAAGCATTTTAATAATGTTTTAAATAGAGATCAACTGAAATAACACTGCGTTAGATCGGCTTATATATGAAGAAGTGAAGGGAGGGAGAGGCGGAGCATAGCTACTCTAATCAGAGAGCAGCTGGTCAGATTCTTTATTTAAGGGGCGTGTGGAGAGGGGGAGGTAAGGGTAATAATGATGAAATCTGTATTTATGTTTACATGGTAAAATTTTTAATAGCCTGTATGAATCTGTATTTATGTTTACATGATGAAATTTTTAATAGCCTGGAAGGCTCTATTGACGGTTACATTCGTACCCAAATACGTGATAGTTTTTCCTGTTTGTCTGATAAGGTTTTAAAGATGGTCGTTTTTTGACCGCTGTACTGCGGGTGGGACCATAAGAGGTCACCACGTGTAGGGGTAAGGGTTGTTTTATCCAGGTCGTTTAATCTTCGTTTGTTGTATATTAAACTACGCGGAAAATTAATGGTCTGAAGTTCATGTTTTATCTCGTTCCATCTTGTTACTGGATTCTTCTTCCAGTCTCTAGAGAGGTCAGCTATTAAGTCTACAATATTTGATCCTTGAATAGGATTTTCATTAATGATAATTTGCCATAGGTCATTCCATTACAGTTGTTCTTTTAAGGTATATAATGCTATACCCTTATTTTTAATTGAAGCAGGTAAGCTGGATTCTAATACATTTTTAAAATCCTTTTTATGGGCTACAGGTGGTGCCTCATCATCAGGTAATGGAGTCGTTACGGAGGTCATGTATTTCTCCTTTAAATCTATTAATTTTTGCAATATTTTTTGATACTTTGTTCTTTTTTCTTCAATCCCCAAC
>JABUQX010026914.1:0-25000 GCA_015478945.1 Trachelipus rathkii
AGAGAAGATAACACACCATACACACACATATACACACACACACTTACACTTATACACACATTTCACTATGACACTTATACACACATTCACTATGCCACTTACATTACCCCCATAGACACTTACATTTACACTTATACAACACACACAGATTTACTTACACTCACACCATTTACTTACGCTCACACACAGATTTACTTACAACACACACACGACTCACACACAGGTTTACTTACACACACAGATTTACTTACCACTCACACAGATTTACTTACACTCACACACAGATTTACTTATACACACATACAGATTTACTTACACACACAGATTTACTTACAGTTACACACAGATTTACTTACACACACACACACACACGCACACTCACTTAAACATATAACGTACGCACCTAACTTACAACACCCACACACGCACATTCACTTACACATATAACGTATAATTGTTTAAAAAAACATTTTGTTTTAATTAAACACGTACATTTATATTCTCATTCAAATATAACTAAAATTATTCAAAGTTTCTTAAAACTTTAATAATAAATCAATCATATCTTTGAACAAAGATATTTATTAATTAACTGTTAATACTTTTTGGTTATAAATTTTATAACTACAAGTTTTAAAATACTGTTTAGTAAAAATTTTTGATAATTTTATTAAAACATTATTTACGTACCTTAAAGCAATAAATCAGAAAATCAGTAAAGTCAGACTTACTGCTTTACATCATCTTTAGCGATGTAATAAGTATAAAAATAACAAAATAAGTTCTTCTCTGCTACATAACATGTATTTTATTAAAATCAATCTAAGTTTTTATTTAGAAAAATGATCGGCCATTTTATTTTCGCTTCGATGATTAAAAATATTTCAAAAGTTTTTTAAAATAATTTTAGGAATTTTCTTTTATTTTATCTATGTACATGACAATACACATCACGAGAAAACACAACAACCGCACTCCTTACAGATACGAAACTGACCTCCTCCCTCTGTAAATGGGTTGAAATAACTACTTTAGGCCTAAATTTAGGATAATCCGTTTTGTACCCCGGGCGATTTAGGCCTAATACCAAGGTCAAAATATATTTCAAACTGACTTTTTCTGTAAAATGTGGTGCAATAACTACGTTAGGCCTAAATTTAGGCCTAAATTTAGGTACCTTTTTGTATCACAGGCGGATTTAAGCCTAATACCAGGTCAAAAGGTAATTCCAGTATATACAAGAATCGAGAATCAATGATATTATTTATAAATATATTATCAAACTGAAACATGCTGGAATGGTAAGATCCTTTGAGCAGGTAAAAAGGAAATGTTTACCTTTCTTGTGGGTGGACGGAGTAATCCTTATTTCTATATGACCTCGTATGGGATTGGTCGAGAATTATTTTTATCCGCTTTTTGGTTTTAAGGTATGAAAAGCATGTTTTTTCATATCCTGAGCCCAAGTTTCGTTTATTTAAACCTCTTAACATACATGTAAATATTTATTTAAGAGGTAAAAATAAGGTTAATAAAAAACTTTACTATATAATTAGAAATTTAATAATCATTATCTTACAGTAATTTATATATATATATATATATATATATATATATATATATATATATATATATATATATAAAATATATATATATATATTATAAACATATATATATATATATATATATAGAGGAATAACATTAAATATATACAAACGTGTTAAATATATTTACAATGGTTTATATATAAGGTTAACATTAAATATAATACAGGAATATTATTATATATTACACTTCCACATGATGTTTTCGCCTATTTTATATTAAAATTCTTTAAATCTTTGCAAATATGCCAATCATTTATATCATTATCGATGATATAGTTTCGTGTCTCAGTAATACCTTCAGTTAACACATACGTAAAAAGTTCCCGTTCAGATATCATAGTATATTTACATTCTGGGTCACCTGCATAAATACTTTCCTGCCATTGTTTTTTAAGCATTTGAGTTAGTTAAATTTAATTTGGAATTTTTTGCAAACATAAGAACTTAGGAAGCGATCGATGATGTGCGTAGGATAATCGATCAGGGTTTTCTTAAATGCGTAGTATTCTTGGTATAACATGTAATGAATTACGGCTACGTAATTAGATAACACATATGTCTTCTTCATCTGCATTAACATGCGCTTACGTACCTCTAACATATATTTCATCTGCGCTAGGCCTGAAATGTAGAATCCAAATGATGTAGGTTCAAACACGGTTGTTTCATTATTTCTCACCCATAATCTAACTTCCAAGCTGATTATGTTTTGATGTTTATAAAATGATAGAGTAAGTTGCTTATCGCTGGTTTCTTCGCACAGGCTAATAACTGTTTCGGTCCAGTTTAAAGCTGAGCTTGGTTTAAAGTATTCTGTAAGCCACTCTTCAGTGTGATTACATATACAAAGTAATTCATTTGGCCTCACGAAAATACGCTTGGTATTATAACAGGGTGATTGGGTAGCACACTTGAAAAATTCAAATCCATCGGGCTTTCTTTTATATAAGAATGAAACCCTACTACCGGGGATCTTGATTTCCCATTGGACAATGTCTTGTATTGAGGTATACCTGTTAAGGTGAATCATGATATACACTTAGTGAAAATAGAACACTTTTATTACAAACCAGAGAACTTGTGCACCGTTTAAGAGCCAAACGAGTATGATTTTAAATGAGTTTGGGTCTGGGTCTAAAACATCCGACTGCTCAAATATAATTTTCATCCAATTCAGAGGTAGGGCTCAGGATATGAAAAACATGCTTTTTCATACCTTAAAACCAAAAAGCGAGATAAAATAATTCTCGACCTATCACATACGAGGTCATATAGAGATAAGATTACTCCGTCCACTCACAAAAAAGGTAAACATTTCCTTCTTACCGATCAAAGGATCTTACCGATCCAGCATGTTTCAATTTGAAATATATTTATAATAATATCATTGATTCTCGATTCTTGTATATACTGGAATTACCTTTGACCTGGTATTAGGCTTGAAATCCGCGCTGTGTACAAAAAGGATTATCCTAAATTTAGGCTAAATTTAGGCCTAACGTATTTTGCACCCATTTTACAGAAAAAGGTCAGTTTGGAATATATTTTGGACTGGTATTACGGCCTAAATCGCCCCGGGGTACAAAGAGGGGTTAATCCTAAATTTAGGCCTAAGTAGTTATTTCAACCTATTTTACAGAGAGAGGTCAGTTTCGTATCTGTAACGATGCGGGTTGTTGTGTTTTCTCGTGTTGGATGTCAATGTACATAGATACATAATAAAGAAAATCCAAATTATTTAAAAAACTTTGAAAATATTTTTAGTTAACATCGAGGGGATAATATAAATGTAAGTGAATAATTGTTATTTTTAAAATAAATAACTTTAAAATGATTTTAATAAAATAATGTTATGTTAGCAAGAAGAACTTATTTTGTTATTTATACTTATTACATCGCTAAAGATGATGTAAAGCCAGTAAGATCAAAAGAAAAAACGTGGCATAGCTTGGTGTAAGAGGGGTGCTAGGGGCTGACTTTACTGATTTTCTGATTTATGCTTTAAGGTACGTAAAATATTGTTTTTAATAAACTACTAAATCGTTTACCTATTTTGTTATTTTTATACTTGTTAGTTATAAAATTTATAAAAACAAAAAGTATTAACAGTTAATAATTAATAAATTCTTTGTTCAAAGATAATGATTGATTTATTATAGAAGTTTTAAGAAACTTTGAAATAATTTTAGTTATATTTGAATGAGTAATATAAAATGTACGTGTTAATTAAAACATAAAATGTTTAATAACGAAATAGATTTTCTTGTGTGAAGTGAGTATGCGTGTGTGGGTGTGTAAGTGAGTGTGCGGTGTGTGTGTGGGTGTGTAAGTGAGTGTGCGTGTGTGTGTGTGTAAGTAAATCTGTGTGTAACTGTAAGTAAATCTGTGTGTGTTAAGTAAATCTGTGTGTGTAAGTAAATCTGTATGTGTGTAAGTAAATCTGTGTGAGTGTAAGTAAATCTGTGTGAGTGTAAGTAAATCTGTGTGTGTAAGTAAATATGTGTGTGTGTGTGTGCGTGTGTGTGTGTGTGTGTATGTGTCTGTAAGTAAATCTGTGTGTGAGCGTAAGTAAATCGGTGTGAGTGTAAGTAAATCTGTGTAAGTAAATCTGTGTGTGTGTATATAAGTTAAAGTAAGTGTTTTTTGGTAAATGTTAAGGTGCCTTGGTGAATGTGTGTATAGTGTCATAGTGAATGTGTGTTTATAAGTGTAAGTGTGTGTGTGTATGTGGTGTGTGTGTGTGTGTAATAAATATAATAATAACAAATAATAATGTAATTAATAACAATAAGTATAAATAAAAAAAATAATAAAATAAAATAATAATAAAAGTAAAATAATAAAAATAAAATAAAAAGAATAAAAAGTATTAAAACAAAATAAAATAATAATAAAAGTAAAATAAAAAAAAATAAAAAGAATAAAAAAATAAAAAGTATTAAAACAAAATAAAATAATAATAAAAGTAAAATAATAAAAATAAAATAAAAAGAATAAAAAGAATAAAAATAAAAAGTATTAAAACAAAATAAAATAATAATAAAAGTAAATAAATTAAAAAGAATAAAAAGAATAAAAAATAAAAGTAATTAAAAAAAAATAAAAGAAACATAATGTTAATAAATATTGAGTTAAGCAGTAAAGCAGAAAAGTTTAAAAGCATAAAGCAGATAGTTAACAAGCAGTTAAGAGAGAGTTAGCAGTAAAGCCAGATAGTTAGCAAGTATAAACAGAGGAGTTAAAAGCAGTAAAGCAGATAGTTAAGCAGTAAAACAGTAAAACAAAAGCATACTAATACCTTAGGTGTTAGTTAAAACACCCTATTGATTTACTGTTTACTGCTTTAAGGTATGTAATGTTAAATAAATATATGAGTTAAGCAGTAAAGCAGAAAGTTAAAAAAGTAAAGCAGAAAGTTAAAACAGTAAAGCAAAAGTTAAAACAGTAAAGCAGAAAGTTAAAGCAGTAAAGGAGAAAGTGTAAAGCAGAAAGCAGAAAGTTAAAGCAAGTAAAAGATGAAAAGTTAAAGCGTAAAACAAAGAAGTTAAGCAGTAAAACAGTAAAACAAAAGCATACTAATCCCCCCCCTAGGTGTTAGGTAACACCTCTATTGATTTACTGCTTTAAGGTATGTAATGTTAATGTTTTTTAATAAAATTCCGTACAATTGTAGTAAAATAAAATGATTATATATCAGACACTCTGATTTTTTCTTCTTTTACATACAATTTTTTAAAAAATTTATAAGATACAAAAGTTTAAATAACAAGTGTTTATTAAAAGATAAGGTTAATAAATATATGTGTTAAATAATAGGTCTGTAACGAGTTACAGTTATGTTTCCGAAATGTTTTTTTATAAAAATGTTTAAAGTATGAAATAAAATGAATGACTCATAGTATATTTGAAAAGAATTCTTTGAAATGTTTAAGTATGAAATAAAAATGAATGACTCATATTATATATTTTTTCATTCCGACAGGATATTGCGCATGGGGCGCACTGCGACGGGCGGGTACGGCGGAAATATTGCGCCTGCGGGCGCTCGCCGGCGGGGCTGTAGCGGATATTGGCGCCTGCGGGCGCCGGGTTGGGCGGGAACGCGGAGGGTCGCACACACCTGCGGGTGCGGGTTCGTGGATCTTCAAGCGCGAAGGGCGCATGCGGCGCCCTGGTGGATAGCTTAATGAACTAGGGAGGCATTAAATTAACTCTGTCTTAATGTAGGTAGAGATGAGCCCATCAAGATGATTTCATCAAAGATGAAACATCAATATAGATGGTATCAAAGATGACGCAATCAAAGATGAGTCATCAAAGATGAACTTTCAATTAGGGCATCAAAGTTGAGGCATTAATGCTGAGGCAATCAAAAAAGTTGAAGGCCATCAAAAGTTGAAGGCCGCATCAAAAAGTTGAGGGCATCAAGTTGGGCCAATCAAAATATCGAGTGTGTAAGTGTAAGTGTATCTGTGTGATGGTGTGAATGTAAGTGTATATGGTTTAATGTAAGTGTCTATGGTTTAATGTAAGTGCCTATGGCAAGTGTAAGTGCTTATAAGTGTCCTTAGTGTTTATAAGTGTCATAGTGAACTGTGTGTATAAGTGTCATAGTGATATATATATATATATATATTATATATTATATATATATATATAATATATATATATATATATATATATATATAATATAATATAATATATATATATATATATAATAGGCTATAAGTGGTAGAAAAATAATACTCCTAGTAGGAAGCATCCTAGCAGCTTGTAATAATACACCATTCGAATCCTCATACCTTATATCCTAGGGGTAGACACCCCATATTAGGGCTATTCTAGGCTAGGGGAGGCTAGAAAAGGCTTGAAAAAAGTGGGCACTCAGTTGGCACTATGTGGCACTCAACTTGGCACTATTGCACTCATTGGCAGCACTCATCTAATACTCATAAAATAATCATAGAACACTAATAGAACATCACTAGATACTTCTTACGGTGGTTTGGGAGCCATTAAAGCCATCAAGTTAGCGGGTCAAATTTGACCCATGGTATATGGCAGGGTCAAAGGATTAAGACATGCAAAAGTTGTAGGGTACACGTGTAGGCTAGTGAAGGTTTGGGTGTAGTTCTAGGTGTAGGTGTAGGTGAAGGCGGGTGGAGGCTAGTGTAGGCTAGGTGAAGGCTGTGTGGAGGCTAGGTGTAGGTGTAGGCTAGGTGGAGAAGGTGTAGGCTAGGTACAGGCTGGTGGAATCTAGGTGTAGGCTAGGTAAAGGATGGGTGGAGGCTAGGTGTAGGGGTAGGCTAGGTGAAGGCTAGGTGGAGTGTAGGCTAGGACAGGCTGGGTGAATCTAGGTGTAGGTGTAAGGCTAGGTGACAAGGATGGGTGGAGGCTAGGTGTATGTGTAGGCTAGGTGAAGACTAGGTGTAGGCTGGGTGTAGGCTATGTGTAGGCAGGTGGTGGCTGGGTGTAGGCTATGTGAGGCTGGGTGTAGGCTATATTGGAGGCTGGGGGTGGGCTAGGTGTTGTGTGTGTGTGTGTGTGCGCGCGCCCGCGTGTGTAGATGTTACCGAATATCAAAAATAGGGCTAAGCCCCTAAGGGTGGCCAAAAATTACCCGTGGCGCAAAATTGGGACCTGGAAGACAAAGGGTAGGGCAAAAATTACCTGTGAGCCAAAATTGACCCCATGGAAGACCAAAGGGTAACAAAAATTACTGTGGGCCAAAAATGACCCACGGAAGATCAAAGGGTAGCCAAAAATTACCGTGGGCAAAAATTGACCCATGGCCGAAAAAATTAGGGGGGGCGTAAAATAGGGGGCAATACGTACAACGGTTGCTGACGCAACCGTTTGGCGCAACCCTTCTTCGAAGGGTTGCCAAAAATCAGGGTTGCCGAAAAAATTGGGGTTGCCAAAAAATTAGGGGTGCCAAAAAATACCGTGGGCCAAAAATGACCCATGGAAGACCAAAGGGGGTGGTCGAAAAAAAGGTAAAGTCCCAAAAAGGTAGGGGCCCAAAAAATTAGGGTTCTCAAAAAATTAGGGTTCTCTAAAAATTAGGGTTCTCAAAAAATTAGGGTTCTCAAAAAATTAGGGTTCTCAAAAATACCGTGGGCCAAAAATGACCCATGGAAGACCAAAGGGTTGGTCGAAAAAAGGTAAATCCAAAAAGGTCAAGGCCCAAAAAAGTCAAGGGCAGGTAAAAATTTGGGCCCAAAAAAAGGTCAAGGCCCAAAAAAAGTGAAGGTCAAAAAAGGTCAAGGGCAGGTAAAAAAGGTCAGGTGGGTTTTTCGTTGGGTGGGTTTTTGGGGTGGGTTTTTCGTTTACCAATATGTGTTCCCTACTACTGAGGCTTTATATTGTTTAGAATGATTATTATTATTATTTATAAATTCCTTTTTTAAATAAATTAAAAAGTAATCCTAGGCTAACCATGTTTAGCGCACCCTAATTAATCCTGTTAAAAGTTATCTTTTTTTTAATTTGCTAATATTAGATTGGCTTTATATAGTTAGGCTGCCTTATTTTTATTTAATCTTAAACAAAACACATTATTGTAGCTGGTCACTCTTATCTTGACGTTGATGTGCCTTCTATATATTTTTTAAAATTTTTTAAAATTAATTTATAAATTCTTTTACACGAATTAAAAAATACTCCTAGGCTAATGTTTCTTAACACCATAATTAAGCCTGTCCTTTGCTACAGCTGTAGTTTGATACAGTTGCAGGATTGTAGTAGAAAAATTAGGTGGTGTGGCAAGCTGAGCCAAGACGTTAGTTAGGTTCATCTTTGCAATAATAGCATCCAATCCAATACATAGGATTATATTTAAATTTTCAAAAACTTAATAAATTGTCACTTTTAATCAGAATTTAGAAATAATCGTATCCTACATGTTTATCAACACCAAAATCAAGACTGTTAGAAAGCATCTTACTTTAATTTGCTATTAGGTAGGCTTTATATCGTTTAGCCTGTTTATTTTATTTATATATAAATAAACCCATTATTGTACCTGTCACTCTTTCTTGACGTTTACTTGCCCTCTATAATTATTTATTTTTTAAATTTTTTAAAATTATTTATAAATTCAATTTTTAAACGAAAAAATAATCGTAGGTTACCATGTTTATCACAACATAATTAAGCCTGTTACAAAGTACCTCGTTTTTTCATTGCCTATATTAGAAAGGCCTTTAATATCGGTTTAGTCTGCTCTTTATTTAGGTATTACAAATTCATTGTAGCTGTTCCTCGTTATCTTACGTTTATGTATCCTCTATAATTATTTTTTACATTTTCAAAATTATTTATAAATTCCATTTTTAAACGAAATTTAAAAAATACTCTAAGGCTACCATGTTTATCAAACACCATAATAAGCCTGTTAGAAACTATCTCGTTTTTTAATTTGCTAACTATTATTTAAGGGCTTTATATCGTTTTAGGCTGTTTATTTTTAATAAAAGAATATAAACAAACCTTATTATTGTAGAATCTCCACTCAAATCTTAAACTTTATGTGCCCTCTAAAAGCATTATTTTAAATTTTCAAAATTCTTATAATTATAATTTTTTAAAATACTCAAAGCCCACCATGTTTATCAAACACCATAGTTAAGCTCTGTTATAAAATATCTTGCTTTTCTAATTTGGTAATATTTAGGCTTCTATAGTTTAGCTGTTATTTTATTAGATATAAACAAACATTATTGTAGCTGTCACTCTTATGTTGATGTTTATCCCTCTATAATTATTTTATAAAAAAATTTTGCAAAAATTTATAAAAATCTCTTTTTTAAACGAATTAAAAATACTCGTAGGCTAATATATTTATCACCACCATAAAAAATTTTCAAATCTTATACATTTTTAGTTTCCTAATATAGGTAGGCTTTATATCTTTTAGACTGCTTTTTATCTAGATATAAACAAACCCATTATTAAATATCACATATCTTGACGTTTATGCGCCCTCTATAATTATTTTAAATTTTAAAAATTAATAAATTTTATTTTTAAACGAAATAAAAAATACTTGTAGGCTACCATTTTATAAACACCATAATTAAGCCTGTTAGAAAGTATCGTTTTTTTTTTAATTTGCTAATATTAGGTAGTTTTTATATCGTTTATGCTGCTTATTCTTATTGAGATATAAACAAACCCATTATTGTAGCTGTCAGTTTTGTATTGACGTTTATGTGCCCTCTGTCATTATTATTTTTTAAATTTTCCAAATTTATAAATTCTATTTTTTTTAAACGAATTAAAAATACTCGTAGACTACCATGTCTACCAAACACCATAATTAAGTACGTTAGAAAGTATCTCGTTTTTCTAATTTCCTAATATTAGGTAGACTTTATATCGTTTAGGCTGCTTTTTATTTAGATATAAACAACAAATTATTGTAGCTGACACTTATCTTGACGTTAATGTGCCCTCTATAATTATTTATTTTAAATTTTCAAAATTATTTATAAATTCTATTTTTACAAGAAATAAAAAATACTATTAGGCTACCATTTTTATTAACACCATAATTAAGCCTGTTAGAAAGTATCTTGTTTTTGTTTTTTTGTTTGTTTTTTTAATTTGCTATTATTAGGTAAGCTTTATATCATTTAGGCTGCTTATAATTTTCTTACATCAGAATATATATATATATATATATATATATATATATATATAATATATATAGTATTATAATATATATATATATATATATATATATTTCTATATATTATATATATATAATATATATATTATATATATATGATCCTGTATCAATTGAATAATTTTGTGAACTCAACCTCCATGTTTAACTGAAAGTCTGATATTTTAGAAAAGATTTGGAAAACACCTTTTATAAAAGATGCTATATAATAAGATATGCTATCTAAGATGGTATATATAAAAAATGCGTTAAGAAAATGGCGCGATCTAAATTTTAAGGAAGATTGTGGACGAATAGAAAACGGCAATAATAAACGCTATGCTTATTGTTACGTGTAGTCCACTGGGAAAAATCTGGAACACACTATTTTCCTATTTTCCCCAACTTTCTTTCATTTGCACACTTTCAAGAGCCGTGTGTCAAACAGGTTATTTGGCAAATGAATTTTCTTTTCAGCCAACTCTGGTGAAACAACGTAGGCCCCTGGCGTATTGAATATATATATATATATATATATATATAATATATATATATATATACATAGTTATATATATATATATATATATATATATATTATATTATATTATATATATATATATATATACAGGGTTGGGGATTTTTGGATTTTTAGAAAAAATCAAATTTTGATTTTTTTTTGGATTTTTTGGGAATCGTGACGTCACGCGAAATATAATTTGTAACAACTTTGTTTTTTAAAGTTCGATTAAGTATTATTTTTAACCCCTAGGCCCTATATCTGAGTTCAAAATCTTTAAAATAAGGCTTATAGTCTATGACACATGAAACCGCAACAATAAAGTGTTATTTGTAATAATGAAAATATTTACATCAGAAATAAAAGAAAACATGGTTTGAAACATGATCTTTGTTGACATTTTTTATAGTATAGAAATTTGAAACAGAGTAGCCTTGCTATGATATTATTATTTTAATTTTTTTTTCTATTGAAATTAAATAAACTTAAATATCCAAAAAATATTAAAATATATATATATATATTATAATATATATATATATATAATATATATATATATTATAATATATTATATTATATATATATATAATATATATATATATATATATATATATATAAAGCAAAAAATCAAAAAAAAAAGCAAAAAATCATGATTTTTTGGAGCAAAAAATCAAGTGAAAAAATCAGCTGAAAAAATCAAATTGATTTTTTTTTCCGTGCCATCCCTGTTATATATATATATACTATATAATATATTATATATATATATATATATATATATATATATTAATATATATATATATCATATTATATATATATATTATATATATTTATTTATATAAGTATATATATTAAATAGGCCCATTTCTGTTTACACAATGGTCGTTTTGAATTTTTTGTTTTTTTTTATTATTGCTACTATAAATGATACCAACAATAATTTCAATTTGGGTAACGGAACCATGATTCAAAAAGTTCGAAGTATTTTTTTAATATTTTTTAAAAAATTACATTTTTGTTAAATAGTTTTACAAAAATGAAATATCTCAGAAAGTACGACACTTACAGAAAAACCAATTACATATTTGGAATCAGCGTATAAAGCTTATTATAAAAATGTAAAAAAAAATAATAAATAAAAAAAAAAATTTTTTTTCATAAATTAAAATATCTCAAAAAGTACGGACACTTACAGAAAAACCAATTGCATATTTGGATCAGCGTATAAAGCTTATTACAAATATATAAAAAAATAAAAAATAAAAAAATAAAAAATAAAAATTAGGGGGCTCGAGCCGGAGGGGGAACCGACGGGGGGACGTTTTCCATACCCCGTAGGGGAGAGGCGGAGGAAACACCCGCGACACCCAAATAACCAAAGAGCGGGAGTTCTAGAGACCCCTCCCCGGAGGGGGGGAAATAGTTTTACCCTCTGTCGTTCCCACGGAAGGCCGAGAGACCCGACTCCTGCCATCTTTGCGGGTTTCCCTTTGGGTATTCCTTAGTAAAAAAAAAAAAAATAAAAGTTACGGATCCGTAAACGTAACTGGTCCTATATATTTTTAATCATGTCCGTTACCACTGAAATTCCTTGTTGGTATCATATAGCAGCAATTATATTAAAAAAAAGAACAAAAAAAAATTCAAAAAAATGACAATTGTGTAAAACAGAAAAGGTCCTAATATATATATATTTATATATATATATATATATAATATTATATATATATATATATATATATATATATATATATATATATATATATATATCAGTATATATATATATAAAACGTAACCCAACTTAACAAGTAACCAACTTAACAGTACGAGAAAAATAACTTAATTTACTTTGGTAACCAGTAATTATTATTGCAAGTGTAAAATTGCATTAATTTTATTTTCGTAACTTACTTTAATCACATAAAAAATTTCGATAACGTAACCGGAAATAAAAAAAATAACTATCGCAACAGATAGAACCTTTTTAAGACTGACAAAATAAATACTGTTTCGTATGGTTTTAACTCTACTACTGTCGTTCACTGGCATTGGGTTTAGGGTAATATTAAGATTGGTTTAGGGTAATTTTAAGGTAGATTTAAGGTTTTAAGTAAAAAGAAAAAAGTAAAAAAAATATATTTTTTAACTAATGAAATAAATAATATTAAAGGAAACGCAAGCACACAGCTTAAGTAAACACAAAGGGTATTGTATTGCTTCTTTTTGAAGCAATCCTCTGCCCGGAGTGTGTGAAAAATTATTCATGAAATTGTACATTTTTCGTCATTAAATATTAAACCTCAGTAAAAATAAATCACAGTAAAATTTCGGCTTAAATATTGCAGTAATATTCATCCGCCAGGTCACATGACACCAACGCGGTCAGTATATGATTGTCCAGTATAGTAAAAAAGTCAGTATGCCGTTCTTACGTACTTAGTCAACACGTATTGTGTATTGTGTACTCAGTCAGTATTCTGCTAGTAACCTGTCAGTATAGAACTAGTATTGTGTATTATGTATTTAAAATACACTCCGTTTAGTAATTTAAAGTGAAAGATAAACAATAAGTGTCTTTTTCTTTTTATTAATGTTAATTAAATTGATCACGGCAGTTTTCAATAAGTTATGCCACTTCGATCACAGCTTCTTTAAGACGGTTAAAGTTAACTTGTATAAGTTTAAGTTAATTAAAGTAAGGATTAACGAGTCCTTTAAAATGAGAGGAAACCCTTTCAAAAACCTTTGGAAATTCCTATCCGTAATAATTAATCATCATCTTGTCATAATAACTGTCTTAATTAATGATAATTTAAGTAATTGTTCTCCAAAAGAGTATTTAGGAAGGCCTTCCAATCGTTTACTCTAATAACTCTAATGAACTTCGGAAATCGTCAACCGGAAGAACAATTATTAAAGGTAAATATAGTTCTCTATTTTAAATATTATAGTACTTTAGTGTAAAAAACTAAAAATAGTCTGGTGGCGTCAAGAGCCTCTTCTATCGAAAATTATGCAAAAATATAATTTTTGAAATATTTGAAAGGGTTTGCGATTTATGCGATCGCTTTACTTAATTTAAAAAGGTTACTTCAAAGCCTTAGACATTGAAAATTTTGTTATAAAAAAAACCCTTAACTTTTTAACATTTCTTCAAGTGCATAATTTGAAAAGTTATTTAATTAATTAATTGAACAAGTGCTTTAATTAAAAGTGAAACTTTAATAAAAATTTAAACTTGTGTAGAAACTTAAATGTTATTAAATCAAAGTTCTGCGCATGCGTTAAATGTGGCGCAATAAATTGAATCACGTGTTCAAAATGGTAGGGAATTCCATTGGTATTGAAAGGTTTTTGTAAATAGTCTTTTTTATAGTAATAGGATAATCGATTTTAATATTGCTATATTATTTTCAATAATCGATATTTATAATATCATTCTTCCAAATAATCGATATTTTTGTGATATCGATTATAATATCATAGTTTAAATAATCGATATTTTTGTGATATCGATTAAAATATCATACTTTAAATAATCGATATATTCAGTATATTGTTGTCATTGTGTTATTAATAATGTATTTAATTTTGACCGCATTATTGAAGCTTATTTGTAATAATATTCTAATGATTAATGTTTTGTAATATAAACAAAGCAGTGTGTTTGCGTTTTCCTTGAAAATTTTGGTAAATTTAATGAAAATGAAAAATAGTGTTTGTAATATAGGCTACCCCTAGGACTGAAATTCAGTTTTTGACAAAAGTTTTTTGAAAGCCTAGGGTAGTTGTAGGCCTATATATTTTTTAATTCACATTGGTGACACAATATCAGGTATATTTATAAGCAAATATTTTAGAATTAAGCATTTTTGAACAAAATGGACAAATTTATCAAATTTAAAAAGTTGAGGTCTAATATAAAGACTCGCATTACTAAAATAGTAAATAAATTGAATGAATTGAAAACTAATGAAAGTTTGGGTATTATTTTTTGCAAATCTCAAATAAATGAAATAAATAATTTGATGTTAAAAATCAAAGAAATTGATGAAAGCATGATTGATGTTTTGATGGAATCTGAGCTTGAAGGCCTAAATATGGACTCTGAAATAGAAAGTCAAAGTGATTATTATTTAGAATTAGAAATTAAATTAAGTGTTTTTAATGAATTTATTTTAAGTAAAGAGACTGTTAAAACAGAACCTAATATTTCTGATAGTTTTGTGGAAGCCTTAAATAACATTGATCACACTACTAATGTAAAATTGCCCACAATGAGTTGTTCTAATTTTGATGGAAATTTAAAAAATTAGTTTTCAAGTTTTTTTAAATCAGTTTATGAATATTGTTGGAAATAACCCTAAACTTAATGATTCTGTTAAATTTATGTACCTTTTAAGTTTTTTGAGGGACTATCCTTTAAGTATTGTCTCACATTTATCAATCATACCTGAACATTATAAAGTAGCATTAGAATTGTTGAAAGCTGAATATTTGGATGTAACAACTATAACAAATGACTTGTTTGCCTCTTTGATAGCTATTAATATAGAATCCAAATATGATAAAGATTTTTTATCCTTAAAAAATGCATTAAATAAAATCAGGGCTATTATTTACGATCTTAAAGTGCATAAATTGGATTTTACAATCTCAAAGAGTCCAGGCTGTTGTTTGTTGTCACATATAGTAGTAAAAAAGCTACCTAAAGTATTTTTGAAGGACCTGATAAGAAAAGTAGGGCACAATTATCCTGATATTAATGAAATTCTTGACAATTATCAGGATATAGTTAAAACCTTAATTAGTACTAGTTCTTCCTCAGAAAGAACTGTAAGTGCCAAACTCAAAAGCAAAAATACACTTGTTACTACTCAAAAAGAAAAAACATCTCAAAATAATGCTACAAGTAAACAACATTCTTTGGCAAATTTTCAAACCTCGAGTAAAGTAAAAGAGGTTGAAAAAAAGTGTAAATTATGTTCTGGGCCTCATTCTTTGGGACTTTGTCCTGTGTATAGCAATTTTGAAGGCAGAATTAATAGAGTAAAAGAGTTGTCGGTTATGCAAAAGTGTCGCGGCAATCGATCCTACAAGACACAATGTTTTTGTAAGATAATATATGAGGTTTCCGTGTAAATGTGGAAGTAGAACACACATACAACCATTGTGTAATGTACTAATAGTTGAGGTGTACAGTACAATCGACCATCATTGCATAACTGTTTCATCAAAGTTAGAGAATGAATTACTTCCGCTACCAGCTTCTTATAATATGGTTTCAATGTAAAAAAAAGCTTTCAGATGTTTAATCGATACAGCTTCAAGTAGGTTCTTATATATTCAAGAGAAGCCTTGCTGAAAAGCTCAATAACTACTATCAAATAGTTCTTCCTTATAGAAATCATTGAGGTTCAAAACTTTCATTGTTCTAAAATTAAAAAGTTTCATCAAACATTGATTGGTGTAGAGTTTTTAAAAAGGAATAGTTTTCATTCCTTTTCTATAGATGCATGAATTGAAATATAATATCAAGTAGATGCATTCAGATGTTATAGAATATGATATGAAACCGTAACTGTTTAAATTTTGCGAAATAATTTTAATAATCCTATATAAATATCATATTAAAAATAGCACTTTTTGCTTGGATATTAGAAATCAATAAGAGCTTGTTTCCATCGCTTCAGACGTAACTTTTGCAAGTGTCATTGTTTGCATATTGCATAATAAATTAATTCCAATAGGTAATATTTATAATTTTTAAGTATGAACAGATTTGTACGTTTGGTTAAACAGAAAGTAAATAAAGTTAGTAATTTCATGAAATCCAGTCAAAGTTGAAACAAATAATCGCATAATCCTAAAAATGATCTACAAATCTAATAACAGAAGGCTGAAGTACCAAGTGTATTTGCGTGTTAGACACCTCCAAAAGTTTTATTTTAACGCCCTTGAGCACATTATTGATTCAGATATTGACAATGGTTCTGCAAAAATCGTTAGCCTGGACTTTAAGGTATAAGCAAAGATCGAAGACATTCTGTAACACTGTAGATTAATGTCAAGTGCAATATTAATCAGAATATATTTTCAAAGACAACCTTATCCATGTTACCTTCCCTGTGGTAATGAAGACAAATAGTAAATTAGTTTCCTAATAATTTAAAAATATCTTTAAATATAGCAAATAGAGTGTTTAATAAATTAACTCAAAAATAATTTAATAAGTAAATACAATAAGGTCTTTGAAGAACAATTGAATGATGGAATAATTGAAACCGTAATCATAACTTTTTAATGATGCTCAGATATTTAAGTAAATAAAATTCATTCCTCATCGACCTATAATGAGGCAAACGGAACAATAACCACTAAAATAAGATTCCTAGTTTTTTAATTTCCCTTAAAAGTACATAACTCTCCCTCTCTGAATGACAGCAAGCTTACAGTGGCTAGACCTTATGAATTCACTTTTTAAAACACTACCTACTTGTGTTTCAGAACGAATCGTACTGTTGTGATAAGCGCGATGTAAAACAGGCGCTTTTTGATGATACAGAGTTAAAGCAGATGAAGTGGACATGAAAGGTTCATTCTGTGTTTAAGAACCGGGCAACTAGAAGCTTATAGGTACCTTACTTTAATATTTGGGTACATCTTCCGCATTTATCTTGCATTATATAATGAAATATCATGCTTTTAAGTATCCACATGATAGATGTACTGAAATATTATCATCAGTATCATATCGGAAATTGTAATATTTACAAGCATGCAAGAAGAAAGGTGAGCATTGTAAGGTATATATCATCAATTGTAAGAAACGAATGGAAAAGGGGGTTTTATCTTGAATCTGGAATAAGCAAACATCGGATTGCTTGCAGTGTTAACAGTCAAGGAAGAAAACTCCTTTTGTAGAACAACTACATTTTTTATAAAAGAATCTTGGGACTTCTGACTATTTCACGTGACTGTGTGCATATCAATAAAGTAGAATATCTGGAGAGTATTTCGACCAAGCGTCAATTGTTGTCTGAGATTTCCAAGCTTTTCGATCCTCTCAACTTTGCTCTTCCTATTTTGGTTAAGGGGAAATTGTTGATGAGGCAAGTGTGGCAGCAACAGCAAAAGATAGCTTGGGATGAGAAAGTGCCTGGAGAGATACTAAAAGAGTGGTATAAACTACGCAATAATTGTGAACATCTGGATACGATTGCAATACCTAGGAGGGCTCTTTCTGAAGGGAATAAGTATGGCTTGCATCTTTTTTGTGACAGTTCCGAGTGTTTATGGATTTGTATGTTATGGGAGTGGTGATATAACAAATAGCTCCTTTAATTGCTTAAATACAAGGTAGCTCCTTGCCAATAGGCCCAGGGAGTTAAGTAATTCTTCCCTGGAGCTAATGGGGGTTATTTTGGCCTTAAAATGCTTACCCAATATTCGGGCATACAGTAATATTTATTTTGAATTCATTAATATTGCAGTGGATTCACAAGTAGTTTTGAGCTGGTTAATAACCAGACAAACAAAAGTAAAATCTAAGTTTTTTAAAAAATAGAAATAAGATGAATGGATGGGTTAATTACTTCCATCAGTAAGAAGTACAAAGTAAATGTGCACTATAAATATGTAAATACAGCAGAAAATCCTGGTGATTTTTTAACTAGGGGTTTAACTTTTAAAAAATACAAAGAAATATTTGCTCTGTGGTATCATGGTCCTGTTTGGCTCACCAATAATTTGGATAGTTGGCCAAGTAATCCATTCTGTTGAGTGTACCACAAGAATCTTTACCTTCTGAATTATGTAAATGTAAATATATCTCCAGTACATTTGTATTAAGTATTTTAGATATAAGTAAATATTCATGTTATAGAAAAGTCTTGAAAATCACTGCCTGGATTTTTAAATGGCTTAGTAAAAATTAAAGTAAATGTTGTATCCAACAAAAATCCCAGTAAGGTATTGCTTAAAATAAATAAATTCAAGCTCCTTTGCTCTATGAAGATTTAATTTTTAAATGAAATAGAACAGAAGGTAAAAGTAACTTCCTTGAAGACTCAGAAATTCCTCCCTTGGTTTTGAACTTAATATCTTTTCAATTTTGAGAAAGGCTATTTGAGAAGTAAGGGCAGGATTAATAAGGCTTCTTATTAGCTATGAACAAGCTAATCCAATTAATGGGAAGAAATCATGTGGGCTTTTTTTTAAAAAAAAACAATTGGTTTATTTATTAAATATGCCCATGAGCAAGTAAAGCACGCTTGGCTTGGGTACTGACTCTTAATTAACATCAGAAAATCAAAGGTGGCTGGAATACGCTAAGGGAGAGCTGCCAGTAAGATCTGTCTTATTAGAGTGCATTACATGCAAGATAGTACAAGCTCTCTTACAGGTACCACGTTTTCACCTGACATAGCCTAGCACAGCACTAATCTCATAAAACCTTACCACACACCGTATTGATTTCACTCTCATTGTATTATCGTCAAAAAGCAAACTCAAGGTTAGAGAAAATTACATCGTTTAATTTCCCTTAGCTTAAACCATCAGAGCTTGTACACTTAGAACTAGTACCCTCTATGAACACCTCTGACTTTCTGTTCCTTAAAAGGTTTTTGTAACAACTTTAGTATCATCGTACATATATAGTTGACAAGGCATTATAATTTTATAAAGGGTGCAAATATAATCAAAAGGACTCTTTATACCGAATTGCTTTTCAAGAGGAGTTGATAAAATCAGCTCAAACAATGTAAAACAATTAATCATTATCTCCATGGCAAGGTAGCCATTGGGAAAGGTTGATAAAAGTTATGAAACAGTGTCTGTATAAAGCTGTTGGAAAGAGTAAAGTAACCTATTTTGAACTTCTTACCACTCTGTCTGACATAGAAAATGCCATCAATTCCAGACCCCTAACCTATAGATCCGGTACCTCTGAGTTGGAGGCAATAACGCCCAATTGTTTTTTGAAAGTAATGTTTAATAGTAAATTTAATATTAAAAGTAATTTCGATATAGGAATATCAATATGGCAGTGCACCCAACAAGAGGTTACTGGATTCTATCCTTTATAACACAAAATGAAACTCTATGAGTGAGTTGCAGTGTTTGGCGAGGAAATCACCAAGTCTCCGGAACGTCTAGACACTTGTTTGCAGGGTATATTGGTAGATTAAAGTAAAAAAAGTGATCATGCGGGCTACATAAGTGACAACGAAGGACCAAGCCATTTTGGACAATTTAGGTAGAGTTGTGGAATTTATACATTGGTACGATAATAACATCGAATCAGTCAATTAAAAACACGGTTCTGGTGGTAGGATGCATTCCATCAAGCAACCTTTACCCCCTCGAATTATAAATACAGGAGGTGGTAGTTTTGCATAAAGTATCAAATGTAACACCTGTACCTACAACACCTGTACGGATGACAACAGCAACAGACCTGGACCTTCTGGAGTAAATAATAATAATAAAGCCAATGAATTTCGAGTCTATGAGAAAAGCTGCTCTTAAACAGAGGCAGTTTATGCAATCCAATTTAGCTGATCTATAAATTAAATTGCATAAATAATAAGTAAAATTACGGTCTAGAGTAATATGAATGGTTTAGAGTAATTTTAAGGTAAATCTAAAATTGTTTAAGTTATAAAAGTAAAACAATAAAAAATATATTATTTAACATAATGAAATAAAATAATATGAAACTGAAACGGCAAGAGCACCCAGCTTAGTAAAACACAAAGGGTATGTATTGCTTTCTTTTGAGCAATCCTTGCGCCGCGAGTGTGTGGAAAAATTATTCATCGAAATGTAACATTTTCGGCATTAAATATTAAACCTCAGTAAAAATAAATCACACGAAAAATTTTCGGCTTAAATACCTCGCCCGTAATTATTCATCCGCCAGGTCACATGACACCAACGCGGTCAGTATATGATTGTCCAGTATAGTAAAAAAGTCAGTATGCCGTTCTTACGTACTTAGTCAACACGTATTGTGTATTGTGTACTCAGTCAGTATTCTGCTAGAACCTGTCTGTATAGAACTAGTATTGTGTATTATGTATTTAAAATACACTCCGTTTAGTAACTTAAAGTGAAAAATAAACAATAAGTGTCTTTTTCTTTTTATTATTAATGTTAATTAAAATTGATCACGGCAGTTTTCAAAAATTTACGCCACTTCGATCACACCTTCTTTAAGAGGGTTAAAGTTAAATTGTTTAAAGTTTAAGTTAATTAAAATAAGGATTAACGAGTCCTTTCAACAATAGAAGGAAACCTTTCAGAAAACCTTTGGAATCCTATCCGGTAATAATTAATCAATTCTTCTTGTCATAATAACTGTCTTAATTAATGATAATTTAAGTAATTGTTCTCCAAAAGAGTATTTAGGAAGGCCTTCCAATCGTTTACTCTAATAACTCTAATGAACTTCGGAATTCGTCAACCGGAAGAACAATTATTAAAGGTAAATATAGTTCTCTATTTTAAATATTATAGTACTTTAGTGTAAAAAACTAAAAATAGTCTGGTGGCGTCAAGAGCCTCTTCTATCGAAAATTATGCAAAAATATAATTTTTGATAATATATATATATATATATATATATATATATATATATATATATATATATAAAAAGAATGTTTTATGATTTTTATACATAATATATTATATATATATATAAATATATATTAATATATATATATATCATATAATATATAAATATATATATAATATATATTATCTATATATATAAGTATATATATATAAATAGATATATATATAATATATAATATATATATATATATATATATATATATTTTTGTCTATATGCTTGTTTATTGATATAAAATATTTATCAGAGTATCTATAGTTCCATTTCATAAAACTTTTTAATGGAAGTTTCTGTGGCTAAAACTCTAAAACTTAACTATCTCCTATGCACGCATGCCGCAATCCCGGGATAGTGAGTTTAACTATTATCCGCTCGCGATAGTGACAAAATCCTTATATATATATATATATTATATTATATATATATAAAAATAAAAATTAAAATATATATATATATATATATATATATATATATATATATAGTATATCTAATATATATATATAATATATAATATATATATAATAAATAATATTTAATATATGTTTAAAAGTTCACAAACCTCAGGTCAGCTGCCTGATTTGGAAAGAGAGCTACGCTAGGTAATCTACCCTAGTAATATATATATATATTATCATATATATATTTATTATATATAATTATAGATATATATATAGATATATATATATATATATATATATATATATATATATTATATATATATATTATATAATCAGACTAGGGGGTAGTGCATTATTGGTATCCGGAATGCGCCACTTACCCAAATGCGATTCGACACCACTGATGAGCATATATTTCGTTTAAAATTTTTTAGAAATATTTTTTTTGAAATCTAATTTATTTTTTTTTCTATAGGAAATACAAAACAAGGTAAGCAACGATGAACGAACACAAGTAGTAGGGACTAACCTCGTCGGTAGTCCCTTGATTACTTTCACTTTTTCTGCTTATATATCATATATATCACCGGGTTAGATTTATTGTCGTCCTATGAAATTGTGGCCGCGGCGCTAACCCGATGGTGACGTAACCTCATGCGCGGCGAGGTTACGTTCCGTGACCCCTGAGTGGGTGCTTGGCCCCCCAACAATAGAAAATGGTCCTAGACAGGCTGAAATTTGGAGAAAGGATTCGGAGCCGGAGTCGGATTCGGATCCTATTTCGTACCCGGAGTCCGGCACCGTGCTGGCTTCCGTCCGGTGCCAAGTTAGTTAATATTTGTATAATATTACAATATATTTTTGTATCCTTATAATGTTGTTCGAACCCGTTAGATCTCGAATATGGGTTGAAAGTTCATAAATGGACGAAATGCATAAGGAGAAGTAGAGAAAAGAGTCGAAGTCGGATTCAGAGAAGGGGGAGTCGAGAAGGAACCTGATTCAGAGGTGGGCGACGCCACCGCGCACCGTGCTGGACGCCGGTGCGAGTTGCTGGAGTAAATAAATTCGTTCAGTCCATATTGGTAATCAAAATATAATGTTTTATAAGGTCGTAGAACTGAATATGAGGGTAATGAAGTTCGTAAAGGTGTCCCTGGGGACCGACCCAGATGGGAGTCCCTGAGAAATGCACGGAAGAAATTATAGGAACAAGTATGGCAGGAAGAAGAAAGAGAAAGCGAGGAAGGAAGAATGAGGAGGAAGGAGTCTGAGGAGTAGGCACAGGCACCGGTACAGCACGTGTTTGAGCCCGATGTTGTTGGTGAGTTAGTAAACAGTCGTTTTCCCCAATGTTTATAAAGTATGTTTATACGCTCGTACGTTTCAGATATGCGAGATTCAAGTTTCTAATAGATGTCTGGAGACTCCCCAGAGGTGGTCCCAAACAAAAAAAAGAAGAAAAGGCATGAAGCAAAATAGAAGAGGAATGAAATAAATTAGACTGGTAGGAAGAGCTCGGAAACGCATCCTTTCAAGATAAGCCCATTTTCTAAAGGTTGAAGCCTGACATTTTTTCTATTTCAAAATCTCGTTTTCTTTTTATAAATGTGAACTAAAATATATTTGTTTGCTATCCAATTTAGAAGTGTCATTTTTCGATTTATCGTTTTATTTAATCTTTGATTCGTTTTAATTATTTTCAATATTCTTTATTAGCTTTCATTTCTTCTTTATTTATTTCTTGTTTTAGTTACATAATAACATCTTTGTTTTTAAAACCAAAGATTTTTTATGCTTTTCATGCTTATACCACTTGAAAAATTGCGTTTAGCCACCATCTAAAGGCAGTAAATCAGTTATAGATCAACCACGCCCACCCTCCACCTCCCCACCCGCCACCGTGATCTATTGAGCTATGATTCTTATTGACCAAGTCCATATTTTTGTATAACCATAACACAAAGCTTTTATTCTTTTTATGTATAAGACGAAAGTATTGCATTCTTACACAGCCCTACAAGCAGTAAATAGTAATCCGTCCCAATCAACCCACCACCCTAACCCCTCCACCGCACCTTCACCGCCCACCCATTATCTTTGATTATTGATATAATGATTCAAGTAATATTTTGTAAAATAACATAACACAAAACTTTATTCTTTTTAGTTTATTAACTGCAAAAATAGCGTTTTTACAGCACCCTAAAGCAGTAAAATTCAGGAAATCAGTATATTCAAACCATTCAACAACACCCTCTCGCCGTGATCTATTCGGCTCTATTATCAATGTCAGTATTCATTGTATAACATAACACAAAACTTTATTTATTTTATTTACTAACCAAAAAATATATATATATTTACTAAAATTATTTAATCTTTTTATTATTTAGAACTTAAAAAATTCTGCGTTTTTAACATACCCTAAGCAGTAAACTCAGTAAGATCAATAAATCAAACCCCAGCACACCCACAGCCTCCCATCCCCAACCCTGACTATTGATTATTGAACTAGTTAATCTATTGATTCAGTCATATTTTGTATAACATATTATGCTGGAAATCTTTCATTCATTTTTTTTTGTTTATCATTTTTTAAACAAAGAACTTAATTTTCATTAATCATTAAATGCCTATCACATCGACTCTTCGTCTATGTTTGCGTTGTTAACATACCGTAAGCAATAAATCAGTAAATCAAACCACCCACGCCCGCATGCCCTGCGACCCCCTCTCCCACCTTCCCCATGGTCTATTGATCTACTTGATTCAAGTTACATGATAGAGTAATCCATTTTGGATACACCATTAGAAGAAAATGTTCTTATTTATCTTGACGAAGCGAATAATGCTAACGTAACAAAGTTTTCAACATCAATAAAGCTAACATAAAATCACCTGAACTAAGAATAAATGTTACAGACGACAAACCCATACTGTTAAGCACGAATAAACCTGCTAACATTACAAGTTCATTTAGCTTAACAACGGTAAAGTAACTCAACATAAGGCATACAAAACTCAATCTATCACCACTTTTCCAACATATCTCTAACATATCAATGTAACTTTTCATTAACATGGTATAATTAACAAAAAATTAGTCAAATAACCTTATCTAATTTATCAAATACTGACCAAAGCCGAACATACTCTAACCGTTACAAAGTT
>JABUQX010026914.1:37500-40000 GCA_015478945.1 Trachelipus rathkii
CCTTCATATAACCATTTCTATTCGTGGTAGGAAAGAAATGTGTTGACAAAAGTAGGGCCAAGGGGCGAACCCACTGCCGTGCTATATATCTGGCAGTGTAATTTCCCATCAAACATGAAGATAGTATATCCAGTGGCTAATTTTAGAAATCGAGAAAATTGTTCGCGATTTAGACTGTTGGAGAAAGGGTTAGTTTGAATTTTGGAAAATATGATCACTAACAATTTTACATGTTTCTGAAACAGGAATATTTGTAAAAATAAATTCAATGTCAAAGCGTGTTAAATAGCTATGATTGAATTGCAGGTTCTGAAATTAGGAAGAGATTTCAAAGGAATCTTTGAATGTGCATTGGTTATGAGTTAGTTCTTAATGGAATCATTAAATATTTTGCTAATTTGTAATTGGGAATGTTGATAGCATATAAGATTGGTCCTACAGGAATCTTTGTTTTGTGGGTATTAGGTTAGCCATATAAAACGCCGGGGACAGAACCTGATGTACAAAGATAATTGTAAGAGTCACGAATTACAGTATATTTTAGATTTAAAAGAATGGAGAAAATCATTGATTTTGTTCTCAATTTTGACTACAATCATATGTTTGAAAAGGTCACCATCTAAAAGTATATATAAATATTTTTTCCTGGTATATATATAAGGTTACGAAGTTTAGCGGTGTAAGCATTTGTTATTAAACAAAAAAAAAAAAAAAAAAAAAACGCCCATTGTCTTTTGCCAGGATTGGTGATCACAATGCTCTCCTGCTGATATAACTTCTTTGCCTTACTCTTCACTCTCTCAACTCTATTGACAACAACAATAGTTATTTACATACAGGATATTAAAAATTTAGCTCATAAATTTATTATAAATTTAATTCAAGGAAAAATTTTTCTCCCAATATTTTTTTCAAGCATTTAAGTATTCCAAAGAAGTTATATCAGCAGGAGAGCATTGTGATCACCAATCCTGGCAAAAGACAATGGGCGTTTTTTTTTTTTTTTTTTTTTTTTTAATACAAAATGCTTACACCGCTAAACTTCGTAACCTTATATATATACCAGGAAAAAATATTTATATATACTTTTAGATGGTGACCTTTTCAAACATATGATTGTAGTCAAAATTGAGAACAAAATCAATGATTTTCTCCATTCTTTTAAATCTAAAATATACTGTAATTCGTGACTCTTACAATTATCTTTGTACATCAGGTTCTGTCCCCGGCGTTTTATATGGCTAACCTAATACCCACAAAACAAAGATTCCTGTAGGACCAATCTTATATGCTATCAACATTCCCAATTACAAATTAGCAAAATATTTAATGATTCCATTAAGAACTAACTCATAACCAATGCACATTCAAAGATTCCTTTGAAATCTCTTCCTAATTTCAGAACCTGCAATTCAATCATAGCTATTTAACACGCTTTGACATTGAATTTATTTTTACAAATATTCCTGTTTCAGAAACATGTAAAATTGTTAGTGATCATATTTTCCAAAATTCAAACTAACCCTTTCTCCAACAGTCTAAATCGCGAACAATTTTCTCGATTTCTAAAATTAGCCACTGGATATACTATCTTCATGTTTGATGGGAAATTACACTGCCAGATATATAGCACGGCAGTGGGTTCGCCCCTTGGCCCTACTTTTGTCAACACATTTCTTTCCTACCACGAATAGAAATGGTTATATGAAGGTCCCCTTAAATTGAAACCTATGACTTTTACCGTCATTACATTGATAACTGCCGTGTCTTCTTTCATAACGAAGACCACTTTCCTTTCTTTCCTTAATTATTTCGAAACATTAAAACATTAATTTTACCTTTCAGTGCGAATATAATGGTTCGGTTCTCTTCCTATTCTCGATACTTTTATATCTCCTTCTTCTTATGGTTTCACTATTTCTATGTATTATAAACCAACTAATACCATACCTGAAGCCAATTTCTTTAGCTCTATCACTCTATCTCATAAAATTGCCAGCCTCAAGTACCTCACACTAAGACCCTATAACTTTTGTTCTGATCGAAATAGCCTTATTCCATAAAATTTCTATTCAATATTTTTCTTTCTAACTTATTTAATAAACTGGTTTCCTTATTACTCAACAACATCTACCACCTTAAAACTACTTTTTACTATGCTCTTAAATGTCCTGTCTATCCTAGGCTCCTTACATTAGGCATCTTTCCAATGATCTTCACCTAAAAACTGGAAACATTTTTAAGATTCACGTTTGATTGCGGTCTTGCATCGTTTATAAATAAAATTGTGCGGACCATAGTGCTGACTATCTGGATCAAACAATCCTACAACTGAAGATGCAAGCTTTCAAACACATGAACATTTCCCTCGTACTAATCTTTCTATATCCCAATCAGAGAATTCAGCAATTAGATATCATTACAATCTCACTGAACATCCCATATCCCTCTAGACCTTTTTCTATTCTCCAAAATGCTTTCACAGATGAAGAACTTAAAA
>JABUQX010026915.1:5000-7500 GCA_015478945.1 Trachelipus rathkii
ACATATATCACTATACCTCATACAGCTTCCTTTAATTTTATCATACGCGTGTTTGCAAATCCTATAAAACCGTAAAGTATAATTTATTCTTCTTCTCCTCTTTTCTCAATCATTTGTTTCAAATGTAAAGATTTGATCACACATCCTATAATCCTCTAAGCATTGTTCTTCACCAACCATCTCGTCACTCGACGCACTCTTTTACAATACCACATATACCTCCCTATCACACTCAATAACTTTATTCCTAATTCTCTACAGTTCCTTTTCTCCCTTACCTTTATATAAGGGTACTACTTACGCTCTCCTCATCTTGGACATATACCTCCATAAACGCCTTTATTCACAACTTCCAAATCCAATAATACCATCTCGCCTTCCGTCTTGATCATTTACTAGTATTTCATCTATATACTCTGAGATTTACCATTCTTCAACTTTTCACTCTATCAATTACTCCTCACTTATAATTAACGTCATCCCAAAATACCTATTCGCTTCTTGCACCATCAAAACACACTCACTAAACTCATGCATTACTGTTGTAATTGTGAGCTTTCGAAGTGTCTTTCAACACTCCCTCACATCCATTTCATAGTTACAAGCACCATCCTATTCAATTATTCTAACAGATTCCTTATTCCATTCTTAACGTTTCGCGCTTCTTCAGAAGAGCTTCTAAGTTCCTTGTATGTCTCATTCAATCCTCCTTCCTATACTGTTCTCTTCCTCTTGTTTTTCCTACGTATGCACTTTTAGTAATTTCTTTTTTTTCCTCATATATAATTCCAAGCTTTTTCTTTTGAAACTTCATACATTTGCTTTTAGTAATTCCACATTATATATATATATATATATATATTATATAATATATATTATATATATATATATATATATATATATATTTATATAGTATATATATATATAATACTATATATATTATATATATTATAAATATATATATATTATATATACATATATCTATATATATATTTATATATATATATTATATATATTATATATATATATATTTATAATATATATATATATATATCTATATATATATATATATATATATATATATATTATATATATATATATATATATATATATATATTATATATATAAATATATATTTGCCGATATAGCCTCAGTAGCATACATGGAAATGAAATAATAATATATATATATATATATATATATTATATATATATATATTTATAATATCTTATATATATTTTATACTATATAATTATATATATATTATATATATATTATATATATTATATTAATATATATATACAGTGGACCCGTCATTCGTCGCTCTCTATTCGTAAAACTCGTATTCGTCAACTTGTTAAGTAAAATTCAACTCGCATTCTAGCTTACCCGCGATTCGGACAGCGTCACTTTGTTACTGGCCGCGCCAAGCGGTCGCTTCAGTTCAGTCTCGTGCTAGCTTATAAACGCTATGTATCATCCACGCAAGCTTCGTGAAACTTTTTGCTATATTATTGTTATTTTTTGTTGTTTTTATTAAAAATAGTGCAGCCATGAGTTCAAAAAAGATTAGTGATTCAACCAAGCCTAAAAGGAAAGCAGTGAGAACGACAATTGAATTGAAAAAAGAACTCGTTGAGAAGTTTGAAAGTGGAACTCGTGTCTCTGATTGGCAATCAGTATGGCCATGGTGAAATCAACCAATATGTCTAATACTGAAATAAAGAATAATAAAAAAAGCTAATGTGGCAAAAGGAGTGACTGTTCTTGCTGTGAACAGGTCACCTATAATCGAACAAGATTCTTCTAGTGCAAAAAGACAGAAAAAATAAAAAAAAACATCAGAAAGAGAGAAAACACCTGAAGGGATGTTACCTGATGTTTTTATGGAAGGTGACTCCCCTTCCAAACAGTAACCTCAACATCCCTCTTCCTCCTCTTTTATTTTATGCTTAAAATATTATTACAAAGATTTAAATAAGCAATCAACTGTGGGTCTGGAACGGATTAATCCAATTTACATTATATCTTATGTGAAAAAATGATTCGCCATTCGTACAAATCGCCATTCGAACTGCTTCCTGGAACGGATTGTGTACGAATAGCGAGGTTATTATATAATATATTATATATATATATATATATATATATATATATATATTATATATAGTATTATATATATATATCTATTATATTAGTATATATAGTGATAGTGGCGACTCTAGTAACTTTTTACTACTCTCTCTCTCTCTTCTTCTTCTCTCTCTTCTCTCTCTCTCTTTTCTCTCTCTTCTCTCTCTCTATCTCTCTCATTCTCTCTCTCTTACGGGGGGACGACTGGGTAACTTTCATTATACGCTGTTCTTTATGGGTCGAACCCTAAAGGAAATAAAAGAAATAATTTACTATTTTTCTCCAGAGCATAATTAAAACTATTTGGCCAACTCTGCTGTCGCACCTACTGAGAGAAATGGAGGTTTGAAGAGAGGTTGCTTGATTT
>JABUQX010026915.1:25000-31406 GCA_015478945.1 Trachelipus rathkii
CGTTTTCTCCTGTAAATAAGATCTGGACTTCTGTAAAAACCCAACTCAAACCTCAAACTCTGAAAGGAATTCTTACTACCAAAATAAATTTGGATCAGACATGTATGGAGTTCTACAATTTAATTACATCGTCTCCAGAACTACTGAAGAAAATTTCATCTAGCGAAAAATACTGTAACCGAAGGCAAATTAATATATTGACATGTGAGTAGTAAGGGGTGGGAAACTACCGCAAAAGTAACGGAAGCCAGATTTGTCGTTAAATCTGGCACCCTAATCCGTTAATTTTGCGCTTTTTTGGTACTTTTTTACTAATTTTTACCATTTTTTTTAGAAATTTTGCTACTTTTTTAACGTTTTGACACGGAAAAGTAACGGAAGCCAGATAAACTGACGGAAAAGTAACGGAAGCCAGATTTGTCGTTAAATCTGGCAACCTAATCCGTTAAATTTGTCCTTTTTAGCATTTTTAGCTACTTTTTAGCATTTTTTAGCTATTTTTTTAACGTTTTGTCCATAACTCAGGTCAAGATCCCCAACTCCGGAGGATTTTGGGGATTTTTCCCATTGGCAGCCCTGCACGTCGAAGGCAAAGACTTGAAAACCACTTACGGAGATTTTGGAAATTCCAGTCATGTCGGCAGCTGACTTGGAAATTTCCATCATTTCATTAGATTTTGACGTTTGATACGTCAAACCTAGGGTTTTTAAGGTCGGTGAGACCGAATTTAAGGTCTGGAAGACCGACTTCCGAGGTTCTGAGCCTGAACTCAAGGGTTTTACCCCCCCAAAAGGGGCTTTTTGGTTCCTAGAAGGTTTTAAATGATCGGTAGATCATTTTTGATGATTCCAAACGATTTATCGTGATCGATTACCCCTATATCGACGTTTAAATCGTCTTTCTAGGTGTTCTGGTTGGATTTTAACAATGAAAAATATAATCGAAAGAAAATAATTACAATAATTAACATTCGATTAATCGCTGTAGTATGGGAACAGTTTGCGCGAGACCACCCTTTTCGCTAGGAAGGAATAAAGCTATCGCATTCAAACTTGGAATATAATCTATGTATGTGATAAAATGACATAGGCGAGTTTTTGGTGAACCACTAGTCACCCCTAAGGGGGTGCTTGGCCCCCCTTAGCGCCCAAGGTCAAATTCGTCCTGAAAACCATGTTAGGCTTAACGTATCGGAGTGAAATTTGGATGTGAGCTATATGATGACGTAATCTCGTCGGAGACGAGATTACGTCTCTCTGCGTTCCCCCGTAAGGGGGGACGCTGCCCCCACTAAAAATTAAAAAATGATCGTAGAAGACTGAAACTTGGAGACAGGATAGAGGAGTCGGAGTCGGAGACGGAGTCGGAGTTGGATTCAGGATCGGAGTCCAGGGACCCCCCCGGAGGGGGGTTTCAGTTTGAAAAAAAGAAGAAGAAATGCATGGAATGCAAACAGAGGAAGAGAAAGAAGAAGAAAAGGAAGAGAGGATGGAGGAAAGGAGAAGGAAGCAAGAATGAAGAATGAGGAGAGTAGGCAGAAGGAATTCAGAGTTGGCTCCGGCCACCGGTTGCTGGAGCCACTTGCCGGGTGCCCGAGTTAAATAAACATGGCTTGCGTTATAACAACAATGTTTGGTGAGTCCTTATAAGGGTTATCAGGTCGTAGAGTTCAAATATGATGGTTATAAGCTCGTGTAGGGTTGTCTAGGAAACCCCCCATTAGGGGGTCCTCGACTGAAAAAAAAGATGCACAGAGTGCAACAGAGGTCGAGGAGGAAGAAGAAGGATGAAAGATGAATAAAAAAGGAAAGAATGAGTAAGGAGTCTGACTCAGAGGAGTAGGAGTTGACAGATGCACCGGTGCGGGCTCCGGTGCGGTGCCGAGTTATAAAATATTAGTGTAATGATGCAATATTGGTGTCCCTATATATGTTATCGAACCCGTAGATTTCGAAAAATATGGTTCAGAACCATCAAGAAATAAAAATAAATAAATAAATAAATAAAATTTTGCTTTTTATTTTTTTAATGTTTATAACATTCACAAATTTACGTTTTTACATACCTAAAGCAGTAAATCACTAAATCAAACACCATCCAACCAGCATCCAACCCTCTCCTCCTGACCCATCTGTGATCTATTTGATTCTTTGATAAGGTCCAATTTCGAGTATCATTTTGAAATAAACATAACATAAAATCAAATTCTTTATACAAGCATCAGCCAATATATGCTGACGTTACAAAGTTTTCAACATTAATAAAAGCTTACTTAGCATCATCTGAACTATGAATATAACCCACAGACGAGAAACTTAGGCCCATCTTAAACAAGAACGTTAAATGGTTTAAGCATAAAAAGGACAACTTAACACCAGTAAAGTAACTAACATAATCCAAAAACGTAGCTTATTCACACTTTGTCCAGCATATTCTAACATAACAATGTTAATATTACATTAACATGGTAATTATGTAACAAAAAATTTACCATAAACCGTGTGTAATTATCATACAGACCAATGAGTATACTCCTAACGTAAGAAAAGTTTCATATTAATAAGGTCACATAACATTATCAGAAACTAAGAATGATAATGTACAAAGGCAAACTAGGCCATCTTAAGAAGAATAAACTGCCCTTAACAATTACACAAAGATTCACTACAACCTACAGGCACTAATCCATTTAATGCATATCTCTGTAGAGAAACTTAAAAAGTCCATGGAAGAAGTTTTCATCAATAACCTTTACTTCATATAGGTTATTGATGAAAACTTCTTCCATGAACCAAGAGATCTTGAAACATCATTCGAAATGCTTGCTAATGAAGTCATTGATGCTATATTCCAACCCTCATACGAATCCTATCATAGTCTAAGTCTTGTAATAGACTATGATAGGATACGTATGAGGGTTGGAATCAATTTCACTTTTGACGATGATCAGTCACCTGACTGGAAATACTATGTAAAGGTCCTCGTAAAGAGGACATTCGTAGGAGCAGAATGAGAGGTCATCATACCAACACAACGAAAAATGTCTTACTGACGAAATTTGGATGTATAAACAGCTCTAAAAGGTAACGAGATTCTTTCTTTCAACCAATCAGAAGAAAGTAAACAAGAATACAATGCACGAACGAACCATATCAGTTCAAAAGGGGTATATATTCTCGTTAGACAACAACAACAACAACAACAACAACAACAACAACAACAACAACAACAACAACAATAACAGTCCAAAAATAAGTTCTTTATATACCAACCAACGAATATATGCTAACGTAACATTGTTTTCACATTAATAAAGCTAACATAGCATCCAGAACTAAGAAAATAATATGTACATGTAAGGTGGACGAAATATCTTATCACGAACTAAACACTAACATTAACAAAAGTTCCATACTAATCAGCAGTAAGTAGCCTACACAGCTTACAAACGTAACCTAGTTCACATTTTTTTCAAAGCATAATCTCTAACATATTCAAGGTTAATTTACATTAGACAACTATTTTACGTAGCAATTTAGAGTATCATTGTTCGGAGTAACATAGCGCGCGCAATAATGAGTTCTTAAATACTAACTCACCGAGATATATGCCTAACATATACAAGGGTTTTCATATCAATATAGGCTAACATAGCTCATATGAACTTAGAAAATATGTACAACGACAAACTAACACAACTTAAGCAAATAAAGTGTTAACATTAGCAAAGCTCCACAACTTAACACCTGTAAAGTAACTAACATTGCATACAAAAACGTAAACCTATTCAACAACTTTTTTCAAGCATACCTCTAACATATTAACGTTAATTTTACATTGACATAGTAATTTAACATGGGTATTTATCTAATCTTGTCCAATTAATCATACAGACCGAACGAATAATTGTAAAACATAGTACAAAGTTTGGGATCAAACATAACACAAAAAATAAAGTTCTTTTAATATACTAACCATTTGAATATAGTGCCTTAACCTAACAAAGCTTTAGCATCATAAAGCGTACATATCTTAAACCGCACTAAGAATATAATGTTACAAAGGCAA
This sequence comes from Trachelipus rathkii, assembly GCA_015478945.1. Classification (NCBI taxonomy): domain Eukaryota; kingdom Metazoa; phylum Arthropoda; class Malacostraca; order Isopoda; family Trachelipodidae; genus Trachelipus; species Trachelipus rathkii. The sequence goes on from JABUQX010026915.1 coordinate 29,070, forward strand.
ACTTAACATACCTCGTGCGTATGAATAATCAGCTAACATCCTGAAAATTACCTACTTATCAAAGTAAAGTAGCTAATAGGTCATACAATACTGGCGATATGTTCCGAACCTTTTTCTCGCAATCAGCAACAGGTAAAACGCATCATCTAACAAAATCCCTCACAGAAGTGAGAATGATAAAAAAGAGAAGAAAAATGGTAACCCAATCTATCAAAAGTACCAACATCTCTGGAAACTAACGATTAACACCATCTTCATCAAAGTGTCACTCGTTTTAGTATAACATCATGTGAACTATTGAATAAGCAATAGCATTGCAAAATTCTAGGCAAACCTAACATTACCGCACAAAACTTAATCTAGGCTCACACGTTTCTAACACATCATCTTCAGTTAACACAGTAATATCTTACAAAAACCTCATCATTTTCTTAACAAATCAGTTTTATTTCCTCACATTGTCGCATAGTAAATTTAACATAACGATACCTAACTTCGAATAAACAGTTTTTCCATTAAATCAAGAGTATCTAAAGCACACAGATAACCTTTACCGAAAAAACCCAGGGGATGTGCTCCTTGTAACACCTAACGCTTTCATGAGGTAACATCGAAAATATTTTTTATCCTTTACCCTATTTTAGACCCCTGCACCCCTTTCAGAAAAATATCATTTCACAAAAACTGTTAGATTAAGCAACAGCGCATCATACAGAGGCGATTTGGTAGCACTTTAAGCACTGTAAGCACTACTTGGAGATCACCCCAGAGAGATGCATGAAGACCCATCTCGGGGTACCCTGAAGAGGGTGTAAGCGGTAAGGGCACATCCCTTTGGGCTGAGCCCTTATGTAACAGGTAAAGACGTATTATCTAAACAAAATACCTTAACAAGTGATCAATCTATCAAAAGATACCAGCATCTCGGACCTATGAATTGACACGATCTTCATCAAAGTGTCACTTGTTTTGAGTATAACATCAATTGAACTATGAATAAACGTAGACTTTAGCAAAATTCTAGGGCAAACCTAACATTACCCAACAAAAAACTAATCTAGGCTCACGTTTCTAACACATCATCGTCAGTTAAAACAGTAATAGCTTACAAAAACTCATCAATTTTCTCTAACAAATCAGTGTAAATTTCACATTGTCATAGTAATATTTTACATAACGTACCTAACTTAACGAATAAAACAGTTTTCATTAACCAAGAGTATCTAAAGCAACACACCACCTGTGTCGCCGGGAGAAAAACCAGGAGGATGCGCCCCCCTGAAAGAGTTGTGAAATCTTGAGAAGGGTGGATCACCCGATGGGGTGTAAGCGGGCATGTACCCCTCCGAAGGAGGGGTAAGCCCTCAGCCCTTCGGCTGAGGCACCACAAGCCGCTTACACCCCTTCGGGTGATTCCCCCCTCTCAGATTCACCCCTTTCAGGGGCGCATCCCCTCCTGGGTTTTTCTCTCGGGGAGGTTGTGTGTTGCTGTTAGATACTTCTTTGGTTAATGAAACCTGTTTTATTCGTAGTTAAGTACGTATGTTAAAATATTACTATGCACAGGGTGAAACTTAACACTGATTTGGTAGAGAAATGATGAGTTTGTAAGATACTACTGTGTTACCTGACGATGGAATGTGTTAGAAACGTGAAGCCTAGTTAAGTTTTTTGTTGGAGTATTCGGTCCGGGTTTGCCCGGAATTTTGCTAATGTCTATCGTTTATTCATAGTCAAATGATGCTATAGCTAGAGACGTGTGACACTTTGATGAAGATAGTGTCAATTCATAGGTCGAGAGCTGGTATCTTTGATAGATTGATCACTTTTTTTTAAGGGATTTTGTTAGATAATACCTCTTTACCTGTTACATAAGGGCTCAGCCAAAGGGCTGTGTCCTTACCGCTTACACCCTCTTCAGGGTACCCCGAGATGGGTCTTCGTGCATCTCTCTGGGGTGATCTCAAAATAGTGCTTACAGTGCTTACAGTGCTAACAAATCGCCTCTGTATGAGGCACTGTTGCTTAATCTAACAGTTTTGAAATGATATTTTCTGAAAGGGGCGGGGTCTAAAATAGGGTAAGGATAAAAATATTTCATGTTACCTCATGAAAGCGTTAGGTGTTACAAGGGGCGCATCCCCCTGGGTTTTCTCTCGGAAGGTTATGTGTTGTTTTAGATACTCTTGATTAATGAAAACTGTTTATTCGTAAGTTAGGTACGTTATGTTAAATATTACTATGACAATGTGAAAATAACACTGATTTGTTAGAGAAATGATGAGTTTTGTAAGATATTACTGTGTTAACTGACGATGATGTGTAAGAAACGTGAGC
>JABUQX010026916.1:10000-12500 GCA_015478945.1 Trachelipus rathkii
ATAATAACATTATTACTAATATATATATGCATATATATATATATATATATAATATATATGTATATATAATAATAATATATATATAATAACTCTAATATATATATAATAATAATAGCATAATATATATATATAATATATATATATAATATATATATATATATATATAATAGGGTGGCCCTTAGCTTTAGATAGTTTTCCGAAAGTTAAAATTTCAATCAACAAAAAACGGGTTGTGGATAATTTCTTCTCAATTAGACAACGACTAGTCGACCCCCAAATGCCTTGAAGTTGGAATATTTTATACGCAACGAATTAATAGTTTCAAAAGAGGTATAATACTCTTCCTTATCTTGGCCATTTCAGTTTTTCTTCTTTCAGAAATTTATGTGGACACATCCATGCAACTCCAACAATTGTATAAAATCATTCTCAATCAAATTTCCCTAAAGTTAATTCGAAGAATTTCTGAAATAACATGAACATTTTATGAGATATTCTTTTTCTTATTTAGCCACACAAGGTCTTTAAGAGAAACCCAATTTCATATGCAGAATTTTTTTTCTATATAATCAAAACATAGTGTGAACGGACGAGCATTGAAATTTATTTTTTCCTAAGAGAGGAATTAGCAGCAGTTGGGTATATTTTACGGTCTCTAACAAGGATCTGTAAAACAAATTGGTTTTCAGTTTTATCCTTTGTGAGAATGTTATTTTAATACTAAATGAGGTTGACAACCTCTTTCTGCAACGTCATTGACAATAACTGTCTTCTTAAGTTTTTCAATTCCACTTTTGTAGCCAGGATCATCCTTCTATGTTGAAGGGTATTTGTTGAGGAAATCGGTGCTGATAGAAAATCTCGGGATGTAAGTTTTTGTATCAGGAGTTACAAAAAAACGAGAACTCGATGTTTGTAAAGAAAGAAAGATTATTTTGGTGTAGAATGTACCTCTTAGGTTTATTTTTTTTCTTCCTCTTCTTCACCTTTGGCCGATTGCAGCATAATTTAAGCCATATTGGTCATAACTATGTAGGAAAACACTGTCATCAAATAAGAATAGAGCCAGAGTTTCGGAGAGTAAGTACCAGAGATGTTTGGAATTTTTTGCAGCAGCAGCAGCCTTACTGATATTTTTATCAATATCCTGATAATTTATCAGTTGTAGAATGAGTAGGAAATCATGATGAGGTGCTTTAATTGCTTCTAATGCAGAAGCCAGGCTAGAACGTACAGTCGGGTAAGAAAAATATATATATTTTTCTTAAAGAGTTCTTCTCCCTATGAGATAACTGAACTTGATCTTGAAACAAGTATACCTTAAATGCATAAATTGCCTTTGTCATCCACATAGCATGACTTACGGTTCCTGGTAAACGATACTATATCCCATTCTTCGAGATGCTGACAAGAAAGATAATCATTAACGCCATCAATTCTCGGTAATCATCTAGCTGTTGTTTCTGCTTAGAAATGTGGTGTTCAAGAAATTTAAGAATGGTAGGGCGGAAATCATCGGCACTTCATTACTACCAGTTATGTAAACGTTTTTGCCGAGCTTCGTTCAGGTTTCTCTAAATCTTTTTAAAAGCGCCATGTCTGGACCTGAAGTTGCACCCATAAGCGAGTCAAAACTGCTCTTCAAAACTAACTAAAAAATGGGATAACTGCAAGGGAGGTACAACAGGTCACGATTGAACACTTTTTCTAGATTTGTACAGGCACCATTTACTCGACCTGTGTTGTTTACTTTCGTATCACAGCAAAGTTCCAGAATTTATCCGTTATACCCCACTTCACTTCTTGACAAATACTCATGGCTTATTCTTCTTTAGGAGATGTTGGAATTTCAGAGACTCCTAACAATTTCTCCTTTCCTTGAAAAGTTACTATTATTGCCAGTCTATCAACCTTTTCAATACCTGTGAGTACTGTGAGCAAACTTCTATTACAGTGCAACACTAATTCCTGGCAGTCGTTTATGTTAGATTTGAGCTTAATTTCTGTGTGTCTTGCTTCTCTAAATATTTTTCTTAGGCGTTGAAAAGAAGTGCGATTTATTACCAAATTTTCATTATCACGTCCGAAAGTTTCTGCAGCAGCCATTAATATGTAAACTTCATTTCTATCAGTGATTTTACACTTAGCAAAAACTTCAGCAAGAAGGAGAGTTAAAAGCTGCATTGAACCTCAAGTTTCTGGAACTGTTGCAGCTGCTGCTCTTGTTGCTATTGCTATTTTCTGAAAGATGACAGAGGAATTTTCACTTCTGTCACCCCTATCACTGCTTTGGCTGATTGATCATAAATTTTCCGTTTTTGATGTAGAAAGTTGAAGAGCAACAAAATTTTGTTCCATTTCATCATAGTTCTTTTTTATCCTGGCAGCTTTCATTGCAGTGCGGTTCAGTGCTCTTTCTCCCTTGTATTTTAGCTTTTGATCTACACCAACTATGGAACCGATTTGTCAACTTTGGAGCTAAAGCATTAAGAAATTCTTT
>JABUQX010026916.1:15000-20000 GCA_015478945.1 Trachelipus rathkii
TATATATATATATATAGTATATATATATATATAATAATATAATATAGTATATAATATATATTATATATCTTATATAATATATAATTATATATATATAATATATATATATATATGAACACAAAATTTCTAATGCACTATTAAGCGTCATAACCATCATATAAAATAAATTTGCATTATTATATACTAATTTTATGTTTCATTTATGATACAAACATTATTTAATAAGTATTAAATATATCTCTCTATAATTCCATAATAATTAATGATATTAAGAATTAATAACACTTAAATTGTAATTACTTCTCGAGAGCCAATATTAGTTCATTAAACAATCTTCCTGACATAAGAGCCTTATTTGGCTGAGATGAAATTTATATTCCATGAAAAGTTTATAGTTCCCTTTAATTGGGGGTAAAATTTATATTCCTCTAATTTGGGGTAAAATTATGAGCTTTTGTGGCGGAGAGAAAGAATGATATTAATTGAAAATTCCAGCAATGAATTGGTAATTACAATTCTTGTGTATTCAAGATATTGCCTTGAGATTTGGGGGGGGGGATTATCTCAAGTTAGGGAAGAATATGAGTTAAATAAAGGGGGAATAAAATTCTTTGAAAATAAGAATGGGGGAAGATAATGATTTCCAAGAAATTAAATTAATTTGGTTGAAAGTAATAAACTTAGTGTAATAAATGGGTTTCTAATAGGGAAATTACAAGAGTTTGAATTCTCCTCTAAGGATATTATAAAAACGTCATTATCAATGATTTAGTTTAACCAGAACCACACACACATACATACATACATACATACATGCACACACGCACATATACACGTTATAGGCTGGCACGTTATGTATATAAAAGATATGAAAGTTAGAGATTAATAATGCAAAGAAATTACTAAGTTTGAAATAAAGAAGAAGAGATTAACATGAAGAAAACAGTATATAGAGAAACAGATTACATTGAAATAGAGACAGTGGGAAAGAGTAAAAAAAAGAGAATAAAGAGAGCGAGAGGTAAAAATAGACAAAGAAATGAGAACTAGAAATATCGTGAAATATGAACAAAAAAAATTAGCAATATAGATCATAATGTGTGAGAGAGAGAGACAGAGAGAGAGAGAAAGAGAGAGAGAGAGAGAGTAGAGAGAGAGTCATGAGAGTTGAAGAGAGAGAGAGAGAGAGAGAGAGTATGAGAAGAGAGAGAGAGACAGAGACAGAGACAGAGAGAGGGAGACAGAGATACACATAGAGAGACAGATAGAAACAAATAGAGAGAGGGAGACAGAGATACACATAGAGAGACAGATAGAGACAAATAGAGAGAGAGAGAGAAAAAGAGAGAGAGATTAATCAGGAATGGGCTTAAGGACCTATAATTAATTATATAAGTCAATTTATAAAATACAATTTAATTTATAAAAGTGTATTGTTTTAGTTCATATTAAATTAAATCGCATTTTGATGCATGATTTTCCTCTCAAATTAATTAATCCAATCAAAGACATTGCTACAAAAGGGTATTGGTACACACGTATTATGTGTATACATTGAAGGACTTGTTTGAAACACACACACACATACACACAAATGATGCTGCGGATATCAGCATCTGTGTTTGCGGAACAAACGAAACATTCTATAGATTTGTATCCACATCCCCATCCATATCCGCATGCCAGTTTGCATCAATAATTCCCCTCCTTCAGAAAAAAATTTATTGCAACAATTTTAACAAAAAATGAAATATAATGGAACGTTTATAATGACATTACATAAACACGAGCATTATATATATTAGCAATATTATATTATATATAATATATACTATTATATATAGATATATAATATTAATATATATTATATCTATTATATATATTTTATAGTATATAATTAATATTTATAAATATTAATATATATATATATATATATATATATATATAATATATATATATATATAATATATATATATATATATATATATATATATATAGTATATAGTATATATAATATATATATATATATATATAATATGTATATTTATATAATAAATATATATATTATGTATATATATTATATTATATAGTTTATATGTTATTACAATTCTTATTACGTGTATTTTTGTATAAAACAGATTTAATTATATTTTATTTTTATTATTACTTTTATTATTGCTTATTTTTTTATATTAATTATTATTATATTTATTATTTGTATTTGTAGAAAACCTTTTAATGGTCTCTATTTTTTTTTTTTTTATATATATTTATTATATATTTATTAGATTATTTTATTATTTTATAGATATTATTATTTTTTATATTATTTTATATGTTATTTAATATAATATATTTATATTTTTATGTATTATTATTTATATTATGATATATTTTTATTATTATATTTATTTATTTTTTATTATTTATATTTTAATAATTATACCTATATATATAGTATATATAATAATATAATATATATATTATATATAATATATATATATAAAATTATCTATATATAGTTATATATAGTATATATATATATATCATATATAAAAATAATCATATATGTAAATATATATATATTAGGGATATATATATATTATATAATATATTATTATATAGTATATATATATATATTATATATATATATATTATAATATTAGTAGATAATAATATTTGTTGTTAAAGAAAGAACATATAATGATAAGGTAAAGAATTAACTGGCCTTCTCTGGCTTGAACCACGTATGTTCGTGTTGAGGACATAATGCCGGTGCTATATCAACTGAGTCATCCTCCAACCTATAAAAGTTTGGTATTCAAGAACAGTTATATAAGCAACCGCAGTCCCGTCAAGGCGAACATCAACAGGTGTTCCAGCCTGTCTATCTCTTCTTTTATATTTTTAGATTGTTAAATATTTGCATAATAATGCAATATTAGTATCAATAAATAAGAACATATATGAAGAAGTAAAAAATTAACTGCCCTCTCTGGGATTGAAACCACCGCATGTTGCGCGTGAGACAATTATGCCTGATCTATATATCAACTAAGCTTATCCTCCAACCTCAAAAAAAGTTGATTCAAGAACATTTATAAAGCAACCGAGTTCCCGTCAGTCACATCACCAAGGTGTCCATGCTTCATTCTCTCGTTTTTATATTTTAGAATGTAAAATATTGCATTATAATCGCAATTAGATAAAAATGTTAAAGAAAGAACATATAATAGAAGGTAAAGAATTAACTTGCCTTCTCTGGCATTGAACCACTGCATGTTGCCGGTGAAGGACAAAATGCCGGTGCTATAACAACTGAGCTAGACATGCCTAAATAACATCTAAAATATAAGAACGAGAGATAGAATAGGTTGGACACCTGTGATGTCGCCTTGACGGGAACTCGTTGCTTTATGATTGTTCTTAAATCCAACTTTTTGGGTGAGAATAGTCATTTGTATAGCACCGGCATATTGTCCTCACGCGCAACATGCAGTCTGGGATTGAACAACCGCATTTAATTATTTACCTTCTCATTATTTTCTTTCTTATACATCTTATTTCTATATTGCAAATTTATTTTTTTACAGTTATCTATTCGTAGCTCGCTCACGGTAGAAGCCTATTCAATATGAGGTGTGTTAAATAAACAAATATTCAATTTGGAAAAAAGTTTATCCTCCTTGATAAACTAATAAAGATTCTGGGCTTGAAAAGTTGAGATGTATTTATAAATTGGAGTAGAAACACAGAAATGGAAGAGAATTCCATCATAGAACATAGAGTGCAGGAAAGAAGGAGTGGCTACCGCATTGCGAACTAGTCTTATCTGGGATATCAACACAAAAACTCATGTTCGACACAGCAAATTCCCTCGTGCTACGATGCTCTAAAAGGTGTGGCACACGCGAGTGGAAAGTTCCTCGAGCATTGCCGCTACGGTACTATAGAAAAGAGATAAAGCACCAACATCGCCCGCAAAGATAGAGGTCAAGTGAATATAAGAACAGACAGTTTATAATCTTTTTGCCTTCTGATTCAACCCTATCCAAGAGGCCGGGTGAAACCCGAGCCCCCCAGATATGATAGCAGTACTCAATACAAGGGGGGATGAGACCTTGAATAACTGGAGTAACTGTGAAGAGGAAAAAAGTCTTGCATCTAAACAGAACTCCAGTTTCTTTGAGGCCCCTCTTAGCAACCGTTGTGATGCGAGGTTCAAGATATTTTTTGTTGTGATGTTTAAGGCAAGGATGTTATATGTCAACGAGGAGAAACGAGAGAAGCCTTTCGCAAATAGATGGCAAAGTCGAAGGTGTCCTTAGAGATGGGCGATTTGTAGTAATTGAGTTTGTAAAGAATATTCAACAAGGTTGTTTTTTGTTTGTAATTTTTTAAGGGTTGGTATTCAATAGTAAGTATGTATTCGAATAATTTATTAATTAAAGATTTATTTAAGTATTCTATTATTATTAAATAAATATCTGTCTATGCTAAATAACTTGATAAAAATGAATATATGTATTTATAGGTTTTTTTAAAGCTTCTAAGAGTAAAAAATCAGGTATCGAGTCTTTTTTCAAATAATGTATTTTTTGAAGTTTTAAGAAGTAATATCCACAAATAACGTGTCTTGTGTTATCTATGTTTTACGTTGTAATTTTACGATTGAAATGTTAGTTTAAATGGGTCCATGGGTCTAGGTTTGGCATAGCAAAGCTCAATCTGTATCCTAAGAGAGCTTTCTTTTTGTTGTTTGGGATATAATTTGAATAAACAATCTTTAAAAAAAGCTAAATAATAAATATTTACTTCATGCATAGCTAACACTTAACAACAATTTTACTATATATTTACCGTCCCATAATTTATAAAAAATCAGTTTCCGTAATCACATCCCAAACTACATAAACACAGTCAAATCCAATAATAATATTTTTTAAACATCGCGCTAAACCCATGACATAACCTAAATACTAATGAAGAATCTACAAATT